>JAHZMX010003691.1:0-54959 GCA_027743895.1 Seira musarum
AAGTATGCATTAAACTTGCTATTTTAGGAATGGATTGTCAGGAGATATTGCAAATTATTCATGCTTATTTGGTAATCAAGCAACTTAAACATTACATGGTATTTTGTATTGCTGACAATGACTCACTAACTTAAAGTTCTGGAGACTATGGAAATGTAAACAAAGCAAGATGTGTGGCCTGTCGACATCATCTTTATGGAAACTTCTAAATGTGTCTTGATATTCAATAACACCTAAATTATTATTTTTCTGTTAAGTACAACTCTGGACAAGAGCAGCGGCAGTGTTATCTTTAATGCCAAACGTTTTTCCTTATTTTTTCACATTCTTTTGAGGCAGGCACGACTAAACTGTTTGGAGTTGTAGCTGCTTTAAATATGTGCGATGAAATCGACTTTAAAAGGATTTAAAATACCTTAATAGTCTGTTTACGACCAGATTAGGAACATATTTCATTATCCACTATACCATAGCTTCCACACATGCAGTAAATAAATGCAATCCATATAAATAAAGCGAAATTGGGATCAAACTTACCATTTGTGACGCTGATTTTGGCTTCCGATGAATGTCTTGAACACGCTGAGTGGCTGTAAACAAATATATAGACAAAATGTTGCAATATTTATACATTTTTATTTTATATAAGTTTCTAGGCAAGCATATTTCCATTAAGTAGATTTTGATATTAATGTAAAAACTGAACCATTGAAACGTGCAAAGAACTAAAAGAAAGTAGAGTAGTTTATGTGTTTAGAGACGGAGAATGCGGCTACTTACTAACTGCTTCGATCACATCAGCGAGTACCACACCATCCGTGACGTCCACTTGTAGGTCGTGAATTTGGCGTTTACATTTCGCCTTCTCCAGGTAATGATTTGCCCAGTCGGTGTAAATCTGAAAATAAAAAAAATGATTGCAAAAAAAATCCTGTCCATTTCAAATTGCCATCTTGTCTAAAATTTTGCTTATCCCTTGCCCGATACCACTCCTAAATATAATCTAATCTTTCCCAACGTCTCCTTTTCAAGTTTTCTTAGGCTACTCCAATTTTAATTAAGTGCGACTGAGAAACACTCAATTTCCCGGGAGTTATTAAAACTGCACGATCACGGAAGTAAAACATTTAATTTTGAGTAGATGGATTGAGTAAGCATAGTGGAATCCATTTTAAGTAAATTGCATGATGTTTTCATGCTAGTATATACATGGTGCATGAAGAAATTAGCATTTTCACGTTGTTTACCTTTCTTACGATGCACACCCTCGTTTTTCCTTTTTTAGCGCTAGAAGCGATGTTTTAATTGGAAAATAGGAGAGAAAAATGGAAATTCAGTTCTGGAAGAAGCAAGTAGGTACACCAAAGGCGGCAACGTCATTCATTTTCCTACTGAGTTCCATTCATTATTTTTGTTCCGTAAAAGAAACTCATGGCCCATGCATTTTCATTACTATTATTATACCATACCTTCATGTGCATGTACATCATTCAACCTTCTCAAAGGTTTGTTTGAAAACTTTAAAAAACGGGAAACAACAGTATAGGTTCCATAAATGAAGAAGCCTCGCAAGATATGAGCATGTGGGGGAAACTTGGGTCGACTTCATTTTTATCCTCACAACTCACTACTTGCGCTAAATAAATAAATATGACTGCATAATCTACATACAAAATCATCGTTTCCCAAATTGAAAGTGTTTTTCTTTGCATATGTATTTCAGCATAACTTACAGTTTTTTTAAGTTTAATACTGGGGCAATGTGAGCACTCAGGTTGATTCAATAAATGTAATTAAAATTAATTCAGTTCTAAGTTATTAAGCCAATGCTAATATGTTCCCAAGCCATTTTTGACTGATAGTCGCATCCACCGTTTGATTTTTTTTGTATGCACTCTTTGTTGACTGATATCTGACCATGGTTCAAACAAATATGGATAAAGAACGCATAGTTTACAAGCTTTCAAATTAATACCTGAACTATTGAAGTCGTTGGTGGGGATGAGTCCGCAGCAGAGTATTCGTAAACGTCGCTGGAATGACACTTTCGTTTTGATCGTATACATGCCATTACAACCAAGCACTTTTGATTAAACACCCAGTCGTTTTAATGTACGTAGTTTAATATGTAGTAGTCGCGTTTTCTTGAAAAAAAAACTGGATTTAAAATTGGTCTGTCACAACTACTCACTCAATTTCAAAGGAAGAGTTAAACTGAACCGGAGTGGCTGTCACTGTGAATTCAAATCCAAAACCCAGACCTTCTAAATCCAAACTGTCTTGTTCTACTGTACCAAGGAGAATGCCGACGGTTGGGTCCTATTTATGGCATTATTAGTTTAAAATTTCTCTGGGAAACCGTCTCATGAAATTAAGAGTAAGCGAGTAATGGGAATGCGGAGGGAGCGGAAAGGATTTCTTTCTAGTGTAACCCATATTACCTTGGAGCGGACTACAGACAGACAAGCAGATATAGTAATATATTTACTCTACTCCACTCTATTCACTCGGTAAGTTTTCAACTCTTTTGCTTCTTGAAAAAGTGTCGTAAGTGTTTTAAAAGAACATCCTTATTCATACCTAAAAAGAAGTTATAATGAACCCTTTGAACGGAAGACTAGTAAAGTAAAATCCGTTTGCGTTCCACTTATAACTCGTCTACCATGGTCTGGTTTGGTACGGTAAATATTATTAAATGGATAGCACGTGCTGGAAATGCAAATCATCACCCATCAACTCCGCCCGGGGTTGTACATGGAGGAACGAAACGAGTCTTAACTTTCGAAACGATCAAGTCATGTCTGGTTTGGCTTGTTCTCAATCTACATAACATAACTTCCCAAAGAAGAAAAACACCTATCCTTCCGATTTTTGAACTAACCTGGAAATTATTTTGAAAACAAATTCCATCGGACCCAGATTTACACGGAATCAGAGAAGTTGGTACATGCTCTTTCTTGTTAATAATAATGATACTCCATTAAAATCGATCTCGTCAATTTTAACTAATAGCTCATATCATATTTATCCATCCTTACTTATGTAACTATATTATGTATTAATAATATGTATTCCAAAGAAAAAGTCAGTCCGTTATTTACAATATGTATACCTACATCAACTGACGGAATCTCAAACTGTGAATATTGTTTTCCCATTTTTCGTTTCCTCTAATGATGTCCAACAAAAAACCTTGATATGGTTCATGGCTCATACATTTCTTACGTGTGAATCTTATGCATTCATTTTCACTTTTTCCCTTACCTAAAGGTCTCTGGTGCGTTTTCGTACTTCAGTAGTGTCACTGGTGCATGTAATGATATTTTTGAAGTAAATCTCTCCTTCCCTTGTGTTGTGTGTGGTGTAAATATTTTCGAGAGTCATTTTTACTTCTAGTCAATACCGCCCCTGTACTTACTTCCCTTTTTAGTTTAGTGGAAAAAGAGTAAAAATAGAAATTTCTAGGGAAAACGAGAAAGGGAAAGAAACATGTGACTCTACTCAAGATCAAGATAAAATTTTATGGTGAATTTTCATTAAGAGAAAAAATGCGTAGATTTGTTTACCCCATTTTGCATACTTTCGCTAATTTTTTTTTACTTTTCATTTCATGGAAACTATTCGATCAAGAAGTGGGAATGGATTTGCGTGCCTCATACATTAGAACAGAACACAATTTGAAGGTACTTAAAATACACAATTTTGAAGATTGGAGAATCTTTAATCTTAAATAACAATATTCTTATCATAACACCAAAGTAAATTGTCCTGGAAGTCCTCGTTTTTTAAATCCGTTGTTGCTTGATAATATTAGGAATTAAACCCCGAAATAAATTGTACAAATATGTATGCCTTTTGAGGCTAGGTTTGTATAACTTGAAATCATTTTTTATTTCATTTCATGGTTTGATACAGTTCTTTATTTGCGAGTCTTTATCCAGCGACACAAATTTACTGGGATATTTTACACACATGCACAGCTCGAAGTTTCAATCCTTTGTTTGATTTCTGTAAGCTCCAAACCTAATTCCATCGTTATCATGCGGAATGCTGACCCATGCGAGGGATTACGCACGTTAGTGCAGGAAGGAGGAAGCAAACATTCTGAAAGGAGATGAGTGGATTTTTTAAAAACATGATGAAGATGAAATGAATGCCAGCTCATCTCATCAGCTCAGCACACTTGACGGGAGAGAAAATAATTTTAGTGTTTTAAATGAAAGTTTCAAGTGTAAACGCATCAATACTTATAACAAACACGAGGAAACTTTGTTTTTGATGAGGGTAAACATTGCTTGCAGCGAAGCAAGCCAATGATATCATGTATCGTTGTCGTTCGTTGCTTCAGTTTTAGAAATGAAAAGTACAGAGAGAAGTGATCAAGCAAACAAAACACCGGGAAACCAAGTGACATTTCCCGAGAGACAAACGCAAACAGCTATCGCAATAGAGGAGGAAAATGAAACTCGCTTCGATGTTGCTACTATGCATGCCTCAATGACAATTTCCACTTTGGCAAAATGCAAGACATATGCATCGCCGTAATGTAGTAGAAAAAGAAGATGAGAAGTGGAGTGAAGTGAAGGAAGAATGAAAAGTTTATGCATAATACATTGGCAGTGATGCACGTAATCCTCTTTCACTCACGTTTTTTTTCAGATGGCCACCATATGGAAATGGATCTGCTCGTCGAAGACATAAACGAAACCATTCTGTGCACTACGTACCGTTACCTTTCGAAGTTCAAAATAATTTCTTGGTGTTTGATGTTTTCCTATAAAAACATGAGGATTTCACCTTCTATTTTTATTATGTGTACGTATGCTTCTGTGATGACAAGACACCAAAATTGAAGACATTTCGTTCGGGAAAGGTGCAGTTTTTTTGTATTTATTGTCATTGCAACAGCCCAAATGGAGCTACAGCCAATTCAATTCAACAAAAGTTACATTACTTTTAGTATATTTGCATCTATATCCGTATTCGTTTTTTTTGTTACCCGAATCATCCAACTTGATATACAGAATACAGAAACATCATCCTCAGGTCTCATGAGGAAATCTCACAAAATAGCTTCATAGTCGCAGGCATTCATTCATTGAAGAAAATATTGTAGACAGAGAGAAACGGAGATGGAGGTTGGTAAATGGTAGTTGGTGGTATGGTGTGAGCAGCCAAAGAAGGGGATTTTTGTGTGTGTACACAACAGAGAGTTTTTCAGCGGAAATAAAAGTGGAAAATATACCTTAATTTCCCGCATTACGTCATGGGATACAATTACAGAATAGAACACGGGATTTATGCGGATTCTTTGAGGCCATCGTCGAAATTGAAAAATGCAATACTTTACTGGTTACAATACCAATTTTATTTCTGAGAGGTCAATCTGAATCGAGAAAATCGAGAATGAATTGATAGATCTGAATAGGCGATAGATCTTCAAGAGGAAATGGAACTTTGGTGCAATATTAGAGCGTATACGGTGTGATGATGCGTATCAATGCGGGATATCAAACCCTCCAAAAAAAGGTTGACGGATCATGATCATGATGATCATCATGCCGTGCATTGTCCTTGGAAGAGAAAATGTTGGTGCTCTTTTCTCAATTCTTGGTAAACAACGTGGGTCATAGTCATAAACATGAGGGATGGATGGAATCACACCGAAAATGTCAGGCGATGTCAAAGTAAATTGAAATGCACCGGATACACAGAAGCCATTGGATTGACTCACTTACTCAGGTGTCGACTATGCATCCTTTCAGGATCATATCACGATATGCTGATGTTAACCATCATGCACAGCAAATTAGTATACATAATGTGCAGCAAAAGCATGCACTCACTCACGATCAGCTTTTCAGAAAGACATCATCATCGTGTCAAAGCTCTTCCAGTGGATAATGATGGATGACAGATGGAAATTCCAAAGTGCAAATGCTAGTGGAAGAGAAAATGCTGGTTCGTGGCATGGCTTGGTTAAAAGTCGATGATGAGTTTTCAACATTTTTGTAGAACTGCCTTGCCGGGAATGGTCCATGAAAAAATTGGATTTCAATTATCAAATTTTGTGTCATGTCAAGTTCATTCTTGCGTGGCAGTAAACAGTCAGTGATGGCGATGTTGACTAGAACAGAATGATCTTGGTCGAATGATTTTTTAATCGAATGCATAGGTACCGTGGTATGAAATGTCAAAGTCAAAATTGACATTTCAAGTAGACTGTGTGAGTTCTAGGTGATCACCAGAGATAAACTGTAAAAAAATTAGAAATAGTGGAAACGTTAGGCCTACCGCCAACTTGGCTACACATGCCTCTACCTTGCTTTCGGAAGTACACAAGAAAATTCTCTAAGCTCTTACAAAAACCGGCAAACAAATTAAAGTATGCCTGGATAAATTGAAAACTAAATTCCTCAAATTAAATTTGTATAAATAAAGTTATGCTTATTCGTTGTAAATTAGAAAATCTGAACGCCTTTTCCAAATATTGTCAGAATTAGAATTAAGTATTTCCGCGATTTTCGCATATTAAGCATTTATTATTAAGTTCACTTCTGTGCAGTTTTTTGTCAAAAGATTATTCGCACTTGCGGTTGTATTGATTTTTAGAAATGCAGTGCTATGTTGTTAAGAAAAATGAATATAGCCACGAAGTAGTCGTCGACAGAAACATTTCTCTTGGAAATATTTCTGTGACAAAGACAAATTCCAAGTTATTTATTTACTTGGTGATTTGAATTGTGAAAATAAAGTTTATGTGTATATAAACGTGGGCCTTTGTTGTATTGGCTTGTGGTAGTAAAGCCTAATTAAAGTTGAGATTGATGCATGTATTTATTTCCCAATTTATTCCATTAGAGATATGCTTTCCCGCATTATAGCATGCCAAGCATGTGTGCGTGTGTTTCTTTGGTGTCATGTCAATCATGTCGTGCGTGAAAGGTTAGAGTTTCTTATTTGCATAAAAGAAATAATGGAAATTCTTTCATCAGAGGAACTCAAATGCGTGCGACTGTGATTGGTGACATATTTTAATGCACTCTGCATTTCAAACTTCAACGAAATCACTCCACATCTTAGGACTTATGTAGGTGGGAGATTGCATTTATGCGGAACATGAGTCATCGAAAAGCCGCAGGTTCTTTATAAAACCTTTCTGAAGAAACGTAGCCCAATATGAACTTTGTCATAATATGTCATGCTATGATTTCGCTTCGCCGACCGGTTCAATCTAGCCCCTCCAGCGGAATCGACTTTCTAGAACCACATGATTGCAATTGTAAGGAAGGGAAAAGGGATACAGATATAAAGACAACATTTGCCCGTCAATTACTGAGCTCGAGAAACATCAATAGGCAATTCTGTAATGATATTTTCCTTCCAATTTCAGAATGAAGGGGGAAACTGAATTTTTGCTTTCTCACTCATGCATCCTCTTCTATTTCACTCAAGCTCACCATGATCAATGATGATGGTCTCTTTTTTCATTTCTAGTGAATATATACACACATTTTCATTTTGATTCATGCGTCTGCATCGTTTGTAAGAAATATCTAATCCTATTTTTTCTGAACAAGTTTATTGATACTGGTAAACTAAATAAATGAACCTCAGTTTAGTTAATGCTACAATATAATTCTTCTTCATTCTCCAGTCATTTTTACCTAGGAAATGAGTCATCGGACAAAAAAATGTCTTGGAATTTTTTAAAAATTCTGACGACGACGACGCGATGCACCACTTTTAATGGAAAGGAATGTCGCCATTCTTCATTCAAAATACTGCAAATAAAAATGCAAATTTACTACAATATCAAACTGATTTGCTGCTCGTGAACATTTACTTTTTACGAGAAAATTTTCAAGGATGGGTTTGCAACGGAATTAAAGTAGCGTTTTAAAACGATTTCATTTTTGTTTAGTCTTGGGTAAATCCGTCGTAGCTTCACACCCGTGTATATAGTCATAAACCACGAATGGATTGAAGCAAATTCGTCCTTTATATTGAGCTTTGACTCATTTTTCGACCGTACTTTTGAAACAATGATAATTACATAATGTAATCATGGAGCACAAGGTCGTTGAATACAAAATAGGAGACATTGAGAAAACGCGAAATAACCGAAGAGAAGACGTTCTCCTCCAAAAAGGTTCAACTTTTTTTTCTGATCTGTATTCCTCTTGCTTTCTCCATTGTTCAGAATTATCTATTTCATCTAAATTCTCAAAATTGGATTTTCTTGTCAACCCTGCTTTCTTCTGACATTCATTCACTCATTCAATTCCTTGATACAAGAAGAGCATTCTTACTCCCAGAGTAAACAGAACTACAGACTAGACAGACTGCACTTCATTCGACTCCCTCCTTTTTTCCTTCATTCCAATGCAATGGAAAAAGGTGGGATGAAAATGCAATTCAATTCGAAGAAGGGAAAATGAAAGTCGAGTCCAAAGCAGGCCACACTAACGTAAGTAAGCGTACCTTCAGATATTTTAGTCGAAGCACATCGCCAACTTATGCAATTTACTTGATTATCATTTCACATTATTCTCAATTTCAGTCAAGTCTATTTCGAGCCAAATCGTTTTAGGAACCTACTCTAGTCTATACAGCTTTGAATGTTGTAAAATATTTATATTTTTTCTCGCAAGGTAATCAAATTGGATGCTCTACTTGTAGCAATTCATTAGTGTTAGGTCTCGTTTTTTCATTTGCAATAATGTCCTCGACTTAGAATGCGCTTACTAACGTTCACTGCTACTGCTAAAATTAAACGTCCCTTTTAAGATTACTGAAAAAAGTTGTGTCTGTTGCAATCCATCATTGTTAATATTACTTAAATCGATAAGTATAATGACAAAAGAGTCAAGAAAAACTTGATGGCGTCCTGCTTAAAAATATGTATGTCAATTCAATATTTGGTTTATAAAAAAATCACTACGTCAGATTTGATTTAAAGATAGCACAATATATGTATCATCTAAAGAAATGCATCGTTGTAGTTACGACGGTTAACCAATTCCTTTTTCTACTACTACCCTATCACGTTTAGAACGCAGTATCTATGTTTCACACTTTCCGCTCGCTGTAAACTTCTTGAATAAAATCAAAAGTTAAAAACTCGTTTTTAAGTGGATTTTACTTTTCCAGCACGCACCTGAAAAACAGTTTGCGTAGAAAATGCATTTGCATCTGCTGCTCCGCTGGTTTCTCTATAAGAATATATATCACGCAAACGAAACGAAACCACAATTACAATTCTTACGCATCCTTTCCACTCCAGTCCTGACACGAGTTTTCACACACGGAGCTTTTTAGCTTATAACTCGAGCTTGATTCCACTTTAAACGGTTAAAAAAACTTTTTTAAATGTATTCATTCATTCAAATATTCTTCTTCCCCACTGCACTCTCTTCGCTCTCGCACTTGCAAGCTTCGCTTTGTTGTTACTCCCTGTAGAAAACTTTTAACGTTTGTTTGGAAGTAAAAGAAAGCGGAAAACTTTTCGCGAGAGTCATTATGCAAGTGGATTGTAATATATTCTCAAGGATGTGATGTGAAATGAGCTGCACCCCACCTCAAATCCACATTCACATCCCTGCGTTATTATAACGTTCATATTCACGAACATTCTATTTTTTATTTCAGACTTGGATTTTTTTTCTAAGCAAGTTATACTATGTGCATCCTTGTCCAACAATTTTCCCCCGTATTATACTTAAGTTATTCCTTGTTTCACCTTCCCTACTCTACTCGACCTGGGCTCAATTTCCATTCATTTTTCTCTTTTTAATGTACCGTATTCGATCGAATATTCTTGCAGGCTGTAAATGGATCTTTGGGTTTAAACGACCTAACAGACTCTAAAGAACCTTCCATTCTTTAAGGGGCTGTGTGAATAAAACTTCTTCTTTATCTTCATTCGAATCCCTCGTTATATTACACAGTATGCGGTATTTTATTCCAAAAACAAGGATTCCCCCACACAAGAAGAAAAGCTACTCTTAGAAAATATTTTATTGCCGAAAGCTTTTGGATAGTTTCATCAAAAACGGATTTGAGTTCAGAGTTCATTCAAACTACTATGCCTACCTTAGAAATGTCTTGAGAGATGAATGAGTTCAATGTTCAATATGTATCCATATTGCTCTTTAGTACCTGCGTGGTCATAAAAAAACGAAAGAAAAACTTTCCCTTTCATCCACTCAATATGCGAGTGAAGATGTTTCCTTTTCCGAAAAAAATACGTTTTCATTTTTAGTTCACTATATGACGTTCAGAGGAAATGAATTTTTTTTGTAACATTTCACTGCATTTTTTATATTCTTTGCAGTTGCAATTGCACTTGCACTTAAATATCCAAATAGGTATACAGGTCATCATCATGGAACACAGGGTAATATGCAGTCTTACGAAAAGTTATTTTACTCTTCTTCACTGGGGGTAAAGTAGGAAGTGAGATATAAGCTGGATTTACTCATGTAATTTATTTTTGTCTTTTTCCTCTCACTTTTATTCCAGATTTTTTTCCTTCTGCAGATGTAATGTGATGTGATCTACTCACTTGGAAAATGGAATGAGGGAAAAAAGTCAGGAGAAATCAGTTATGCGAGGACTAACATTCTAATTATTTCTCTGAATGCTAGTAAGTGGAATCCACAGCCACATTTTCAGAAGGAAAATATTTTTACAGATAATAAAACAATTTCCCTTTTCTCATTTCTCCATCGTAACACAACACAACCCTCCTGAATTTCTTCTTTTCACAAATAGTTTCCTATAGAAGTTCAGAACAGGGTCGGGTGAAGTGAGGCTACGAAGAGTTCAGTTTAAATGCGTATCTGTAAAGGCGTGAAAACACATCTCAATGAAAATTCAGAAAATTTGGGCATAATTTACCACTTTCAATGCCACAATTCAAAAAGAAACGCTATTCATACACCTGATGAAATCTTTAAAAAACTGGAGAAACATGCAACGTTTGGTGCAATTGGGCGAGAATTGAGTTTTGACTGTATTTATATAATACATTGCACATTTTTACAGCAATGCAAAAGTTAAATATCTTGCAGTCTTTTTCATTCATCCAAAATCTTGATCGATTCTCGATCTCGATTGATTTGATATGTGGGAGATAGAAGAGAACGATATGGAATATTCCAAAAAGCACAAATGAGGAGAAATGACCACCACCTTGGAAGCAGGGAACCAACGTTAGGTTGTCTCTGTTTACCCGTTCTTTCGTTGTATACAATGGTAAACAAGCAAAAAAAGTGAAAAGAACAGAATAAAACCAACTGCATCAAATTGAAAGTGCATTTCAAACTGCAACCTGCAACTGCACAAAAAAAAAAACGGGAGGGGCGAAGGAGAAATGTATTTCCCAGCAAGGAACCAAGGAGAAAAGGATCTGTTTTCCTTTTTCCTTAATGATCATTGTAACCATGATACGAGAAAGTGAATTTTCTTTGTCTCAATGAACATCAACAAAAAAACGAGAAAAGAGCAGAAAGAAGCTAAAAGGAAGTGTATTTTTGCGATAAAAGTTGCTGTACCTTTTACTCCCTTTTTTTCCTTCTCAAAACATTTAACGTTTTCAAGGAATCATCTTGCTCGATCAAAAAACAGAAGGAAGCTAAATAAGCGAAAGTGTATTTGAATGGAAGAAAGAGAAAAAGGAAGCGTGAAACGGATTTGATGATCATCATCAGGATGGGTATCGTTAAGCTAAAGACCTCATTAAGCAACTTACCCCCTCCCTTCGTACCAAAGTGAGCTTGAGAGAAGCAGAAGTGAGCTACAACTACACTCCCTCCAATGTGCACATCAGAAGGTTGAAAAAAACCTCTCTTATTTCAGGAATACAGGGAAAGTGTTTTTCTTCACAAAAAATACGGGTTCAACAAATTTCGATTCCACTTTCAATTAAAGCTTCCTCCCATTTCCCATTCAAGCTTTGCTTTCGGATTAAGGTTGCAATTAATTGGATATAAATAAATGGTCTGGTTGGTGTTAAGCCGATCTCAATCCACAAATTCATAATTTTTTTAAATTTTTAAACCTGTTTTTATGTCACGCGCTTACTTAAGTTTCTGTAAAATGTTCTTTTTAAATGAATTATGGATTTGTGCCCTCTTACCCTTTTCGTCTTTTCGTGATTGCCTGTCATTCGTTCTCGTTTCCACATGATAGCTGCAGCCGCAGTTGTATGAAGTTCAGTAGAAGTTTCACTTCCTGTGAATGCTAAATCGTAGGGAGCAGTAGAAATTTCGCTGGCACCACAACTACTACGACCAACTAAATTGGCACGTGTGAAATGTGTTGTTCCACTGCCACTGTGACAGGGAGCTGTTCTCCTTTTGACAACACCATCATTAGCACAATTACCTCCGAAATTAGAAATTGGCGATATTGTTTGCCCATTTTCGTTCCCAGCGTTTGTAGAAGAGAAAGGTGTGGTCAAAGCGGAAGTAGTGAATTTCCTCAAAGACTTTTTACCTTCACTTGCCTTTGATATGATTGCACACGAGATTTTGCTCCCTCTTTTGGGTTCACAATTTTTTGCTTTTCCTGGGTCAGTTTGCACCTGGCACTTAATTGTATTTTGCTTTTGTTTTGCTGTTGAGAAGGAATTTTTGCAGTAATAGTAAACATCGTCGTCCTCGCTTGTGCTTAGGAGACCACCACTGTAGGTATGCCCATCTCCATTATTAGTTTTTCGTGGAACTCCTAACTTTTTGTTGGAGGAGTTATTTCTGTTAGAATTCTGCTTTTGGGATATTATCCTCACGTTTTTCAGCATTTTTGCATTTTATCGTGACCAATTATTGCTCTGTTTCAGTTTTTTACTTCATATTAGTATTTTCTTGAATATTTCTTCTGAGACTTTACTATTACATTTTGACGAGAGTAAAATTTTATTTTCTGAATTCATTTTTTAAAAAGTTTTATCCTTTTTCTTATTTTGTGTTGTGACAAGCAGCCGAGCAAACCAATGAATCAAACCATGCATTGCAAATTTAGCAAAATACGATGGTGGATCTGAGTGAAATTTTGCGAAGAAAATAGTTTAACAAACATACCAGTTTCATCATTTTCGAATTCATTTGATGTAATGAAATCCAAATTTAGAAAAGTAAAACTATCGCCAAAATTAAATGACAGGAATTTAACTACGTAGCACGTGCCCCTAGTTTCGGTAAAATAGAAGAAGGTCGAAGTTCTCATTAATATGCAATTTGCGTAGTGCCCATAACATTTTAAGCTATACCAAGAAGACCAGAAACAGAGGCAGTTATGATTATGACTGGAAGTTTAAGTTTAAAAGAAATGAACTTTGTAGTGGGTTACAAGCTGTGGTCGGGACCTGGTCTTAGATCGTGCACTTGTTCAGAATAATAATCTGACTGAAGCTATGAAAGTAGATCTTAATTTAACTAGGCAAAATTGCTCATTTCATTACACGATGGCGTCGTTTCTCCCCACTTTAAATAAAGTTTATGTGATCTCTTGGACTCACACCAAGTGCGACTGCTACAACTTAAATATCGTTAGTTTAAAATTATTATTGGGGTTTCCCATTAAAAATTATTTATTTTGCAATGCTTTGAGTTCGCTTCTCCTTGAGACAGGTAGAGCTTTATTACACCTCCTTGAAGTGGAGGCATTGGCCTGGCCTCAGTTATTTCTTACAATAATGGGCTCATAAAATTCATTCATTTTTCCCTTCCACTCAAAAGAAAGGAACGGAATGTAATGTAATGTAACGGCCATGCTTATTATTGCTATTACTCCTATTAATAATGTTGATTGCAAGGGAGCTTTCATGAAACCATTTTCTTAATTCAGAGCTTCAGAGAGTAGGGTAAGGTGGGCAGGAAGGAAATGACGAGAAAGAACTCTATTTACACGATTTCCCCCATTTTTTCTCCTTTTCACAAAATCTTTTGAGGAAAGTATATTAAGAAAATAGTATATGAACATTGATATTAATACCAACACTGCCAGTGAAATGCCGACAATGAACCTTACTGTTGCTCTGATGTCAGTGAATGAGGAAATTCAGGTGGTTTTTCTTTACTTAAGTGTGTATACGTGTAGCAGGATTTTTTAAAAATCATTCTGAATGGAGGATTTACTTGTGTTGATGCGAAATAGATGGCAGTGAATGAGGAAATTCAGGTGGTTTTTCTTTACTTAAGTGTGTATACGTGTAGCAGGATTTTTTAAAAATCATTCTGAATGGAGGATTTACTTGTGTTGATGCGATATTTGCTCCGTCTCTCGTAAAAGTGTCCTTGTATTTATATTTAAAAAAGTTGGTTGGTTTAATTGGTTAGAATCCGTGTAAAAGTTTGGTCGGCTTTGGTAACTTTCTGGTTAAAAGATGCATATGCGGAAGTCCTTAAATTAGTTATAAAATAAATTACTAAGTATACCTAACTTCGTTTTCATATATTTCGGTTTAAATACAAAAAAAAACAGGAACGAATACTTTGGTAACTGTCTGGTTAAAAGATGCATATGCGGAAGTCCTTAAATTAGTTATAAAATAAATTACTAAGTATACCTAACTTCGTTTTCATATATTTCGGTTTAAATACAAAAAAAAACAAGAACGAATTATTCCCGCAAGCCGCAACGTTTTAGATATAATGGGACGCATTCATAACCATTGCATAATTTAAGTAAGTACACATTATGGTTCCAACAAATCTACGAATTTTTACTTGATTTTGAAACGGTTGCTATAGGAATTTTCAAAATACCTTATAATAGGTAATAGACAAGTCCCAAACAACTTGTTCCTAGTATGCAGATTAGATATTATTACTATAAATCAGTGGTTATGCAATTCTATTTCGTAATTTAATGTTCGGTTCACAATCAGTGGGTGACGTGATGCTAATTACTGATGTCACGTTAATCAGTAATGAATACTTCTACCCAGTGTGTATTTATTTTCAATTTACTTCCTAAATACAGGTCTATGCAAACCGTTGTCGTATATAAGCAAATAATAATAGTAATTGAATTATGAGACTTTTTAAATTTTCAAATTTAAAATCAAATTTTTAATCACTTCTCCTTCCCATATACATATTTTATGCGTGTTCTTGAGGTTGTTTAATGAAAANGTGGGTGACGTGATGCTAATTACTGATGTCACGTTAATCAGTAATGAATACTTCTACCCAGTGTGTATTTATTTTCAATTTACTTCCTAAATACAGGTCTATGCAAACCGTTGTCGTATATAAGCAAATAATAATAGTAATTGAATTATGAGACTTTTTAAATTTTCAAATTTAAAATCAAATTTTTAATCACTTCTCCTTCCCATATACATATTTTATGCGTGTTCTTGAGGTTGTTTAATGAAAACGTTTTCATGAAATATTTGGGTGGGCTAGCTCTCAACTTGACTGCTTCCCCATCGCTAACGAGTTTTTGATGGAGTCAGACCGAGGAAAATTGTCGACTTCTTTTCCCTCTCTCGCTCATTTTTTGGCGATGTTACAACACAATAGTCCATGCAGTGCAGTGGTGTGCATGGTATGGCCTAATGTCACATTCCACTTCATCATCCTCGGAAAAATATATATTTGTTCAGGAAAGTTCAACTCGCTCACTCAGAATCAGCCCTCGCATTATTTCATTCCACTTGAATCCACTCGCAGAAAATACAATGGCTCATGGATTAATATTAATTATTATGCATGCATACTTACTTACATGCCGTGCCAAGTTGACTACAACTACAAGCTCATAAGAGATTTGATTATCATACAATTTGAAACTAGATATACCGGACGAGTTTGAGCGACAAAATTCTTGAAATTGCATTCCGTTATAAATATAGTAAAATTATTTCTAAATGCAAAAATTATGTCAAACCTGTTTCAAAACCTGGAACTAAAATACATACAAAAAATACAACAACAAAATATTATCTAAATTTTAAGTTTTGTGACTTCAAAAAAAATTAAGATTCTTAAAAATCCGTTATTAAATACACTTTTTAACTGCTACAAATATGATAACGATTCCTTAATTTAAATTATTGTTCTTTGTATCTGAGGAACATGTCAACAAAATATTTATGCGTCAACAAACAAAAATTCATACTATCAAGAGCCAGTACATCGAGCATAGCCTGTACTTGCTTATTTTCCATAGAAGTTTTCCAAAGAAAGGGGTGCGATATTCATCATAAACTCCCTTTACTAACGCCATGTCCCATCCCATTTTCCTGACCTTTTTTTCATGCGAGTGGATTGAGTTTTAGAGTTGTTAAGCAATTTGAGTTTACAATGCACGCTCGCTACTTCCCACTAAATTCGTCAGTCAAGTTGACATTACATCCCGAAAACCCATTTTGACTTTTTGCCTTAGCAAAAAAAAATTATAAGCGGTTGTGCATTATCACTGGTGTTTTAATTCAAGTAATAACAATAATTTTGGCTGCATTATTACCGCTTTATTTATACATGAGCTGGCGACTTTATCAACGAAGAAAAAAATAATAAAGTGAGGGAAGGAAGAAGGAGGAGAGATTTATTATGCTTTTATCATCATATCATCCATTCATTCTCTTCCTTGCTTGAAAAAAAAAGTTAAAATTGAGCCAAGCCTTTTCAAGTCTCCCCTGGTCTGGTATGGTCATCTTTAAAAAAAACTTGCAGTCGTTTCATTTTGATTTACGTAGCAATTTTAAACGACACTTGGGTTTAGATTGCAATAATAAATTTCCTCAAGGTTTTTTTTCAAACAACTCTAAATAATTTCATTTCACACTGGAGGAATGGCCTGGAATATGTGCATGTATAAATAGGAATGTGTATTTTTTGGAACACCTGAAGAGAAGTAGGCGACGGAACCGACCAGGG
Organism: Seira musarum; assembly: GCA_027743895.1. NCBI lineage: Eukaryota > Metazoa > Arthropoda > Collembola > Entomobryomorpha > Entomobryidae > Seira > Seira musarum. The sequence goes on from JAHZMX010003691.1 coordinate 16,893, forward strand.
TAGAGCAGACCACCTTGCTTGCTTGCACAATCACAATCAGATCCTTTTTATCCTTATTTACCCTTGTCAAATAAACATGCTTTTATGAGAAAAAGGTCCTTTTCCAGAGGTGAGCATATACAATTACGCAACATAACTGTGGGCTACGCATGCAATAATGGATTTCATAATACCTAACAAGTGCGGCAATGACAATGACCCGGCGAGACCAGACCAGACCATGACAGTCATGACACTGACTCTGACATACTGCCGCTTTGTGGTATGACTTTTCTAAGGCCTAAACTACGAAATCCAACACATTCTCTCCAATTTATTTCCATAAGAAAAGGAATGAAATGAACAATGAAATGTCATAAATTATGAAATATTTTTTAAAGAAAAACTACCGCGTCCGAAAGGAGTGCACTGCATCACCTGGGCAAAACAAGGTTAAAAAGTTTTTGGTATACATCATCTTATTTCATGACAGCTCCTGACCTTGAAAAACGAATAATGTCGGGCTAGGTTGGATAAACTAAACCATTTTAGAGGGATAACAAATGACAAGGAAAGTATCTATATTTTATCAGATTTTGTGATAATCTAAGGAGCCGACATTGACCCGAAGCTATTTATCGGAAAATGTTTTCAAGTCTACTGCATTGGTTTAAAATATCGAATAAGATCGTCATCCTTGCTTTAAGAAAATGAAAGGAAATATTTATTTTCCCTCGTTTTTTAAAATCACTTAGCAGCTATGGGTAAATGACAGGGTTTTGATTTATTTCTGGAAAACGATGAGTTATCGTAACATTTCCTGTCTTTGTTTTTTTTCGTGGAAGTATATTTTTAATCAAATTATGCATGTTTACGCCAAATGTCAGCAATAAACTTCACTTGTTACATTTTTACACTCAATTCAATCGAAAATCCATTTGTTTCTTATCGTTTCATTCCGATAAACAAATCGCTTTACACCCTCCCTCACTTCCTAATCCAGCTCCATCAATACCATTGTATTGCCATGAGCATGTAGAAACAACAACGACGTTATTACATAACAGTAACAGAACAGATGCACTGTTACTTATTCAAACTCAAGAATATCTGCTGAACTTGAATAGGAGAGGAAGCAATAAATAAAATGTATCAGAAGAAAACATTCAAGAAAATTTGCTTCAATTCAACGCATACACCAGCAAGGCACAAACACTCGCATTCCAGTTGAAACGGACGACAGGCACACTATTTGATTTGGTATCGTTCTCCAGAGCTCTGGCAATAATAAGCTTTCTCTTTTCACTAAATTTACTCCTACCAGCACACAACAGTAACAGGCTGGAAAGGAAAAGATTTTCAACTTAAAGTATGTACATGTCATCACAACTTTCGATATCACAAAAACGAGTCACATTCCTTTGCCGCTGGGACAACAAACACAATCTAAAATGTAAACTTTAGTTTTTCCAGAAGTACAAGTGGTAAAGAATTTTTGGATGAATGCACAAAAATGTTGTTGGTACAACAGTGACAATGACATGAAATCAACTCCAATTCATTTCATATTTAAAAAGTTTGTTTGACTTTTGTCGCTCAAGCCCAATTTGGATAAAAAAAAGATTGTGAACGAAAAGAAGGAACCACAACGAGACACTCACTTGCACAAAAGTTAATTTAGTATCTCCTTTTGACCATTTGATTCCAGCCGCCAGCTGTTGTGAATTAGAAGAATGAATTAGACACGTGTGCAATTACAGTAACACGTTAAAGCTTTCCTTTCATTTTCATGACGATATCCGATTCAAATTCAAATATTTTGGTTTTTAAAAAATCTGCAAGAAATGAATTGAAAGGGAAGTGAGCAGAGCAGCAAAGCACTGGTTGTGATCTAATAACACTTGTTCCTTGGGAAGAGCAGACAAGTGAAACCTAGCATTCCCTTTCATTTCACTTTTGCCGTGCGATGCAGTGAGATGTGACATCATCAAGTGCTCTGAAGAGACTGCCTCCTATCCCTGTGCGTACACAGCAATTTTCCAGAGAGGAACCTGCTTTAAAAACGAAGACTGAACTTATTGCTGGAGGACAAGACAAGACGAAAAGTACTTTCAAGCTCACGCTTTCATATATCTCGCTTGTGCGAAAGGATTGATAAATGCATGGGCAAAGTAAGTGGTTGGTTTCAAGAAACCCATTATGTTCGCTATCGGGATTCGGACTGGCTTTTTGAGAGGTAGAAGAACAAGGAAGGAATTCTCTTTTGCACAAATGCCATTATCCATTTAAATTTGACTTTTTAGAATTTCAAAAGTTGAAATCGTCCAGTCCAGATTTAAAATGATGATGTCAGAGGAGTTCATCCTTCCTAACCCCAATTACAATCAATCTTCTCCTTTACATTCCTCAATTTGTAAGTAGTTTTATAGCTTATGTATGATCGTTTCAATGCAATCATTCCATTTCACTTTTTTCTCACAATTCTAATCAGTCAATTACATTTCCATTGCTTACTTTATTTATGATCGGCGATTAATGACCACTTGCGTTTTAAAATGCTTTCAGTTTTCTCCACCGCCAGAAAGCTCTCCAGTTTGAGACCGTTTTTATGATCGTTTTCCTCTCGCTGAACTTAGGTATTATGCAAATAAATTAAAGACAAAATGTCATTGGGTAAAAAAACTCTTGTGAACACCATAAAGCGAACTAGATTATCCAGAGTTGAGTTGGTCTGTGAAAGGACAAACAATAAATGTACAACATGAGTAATAATATGATAATCGCTGGTAGGGGTAGCAAAAGTTGCATAGTAATAAAACCCTTGTGTCTTCGGCAGTATTGCACACACTCAGACACACAAAGTGTTTGTAAAAGAATATCTACCAATTTTTTTTATTACGGTGGGTAGACTTGGTTATACCGACAAAAGTCATGATGTGATGTGATGCGATATTCTACTGGTACGAACAATAACCAACTTGGATACATAGTCCGTGGATATTACGATTCGGGGATAATAATAGTTTTTTATATTTAAAATTTAAATAAACATGAACATTTAAAAAAAATCTTCATTGCTAAAGGTAACGAACTTTTAAGAAGATAATCGTAACGTAAACGCAATATTTGCTTCTCTGCTTGGAGTAAAATTTCTGCGTCCTTTAACTGGTGGCGGATTATCATCGGACTTCATGGAAGTTTGTATGGGGACTTGTATTTGACTGAGCTTATTTTTCACCGTGTAACGGAGTACTTACTACTGTATTTAACGCAAAAAATTTGTTCCAATAACCTGTCCGGTATATAAAGGTTCCATGACTTCTTCTTTCTAAAATGATGATAATGATAACGGTAAAAGGACAAAACACTGTTTTGGTGGTGCTGATGATGATGATGATGCAACTAACTCATTTATGTTCTTTCCATCTAAGTTTAGTGCGTAAACGCTAAAATTTTTGTTGACGTTCATCATTAAACGTAATGCGACCACAGGATCCCTTGAACATTATGAAAATGAAAGTTTTTAGTGACTGAGATTATCAAAAAGGAAAAAGCGTTTTGTCAACGAATTGCATTGTGCTTCATGGCGATAATATTTTCAGCAGCGGAGGCAATAATACTAATGCCATATATACTACTATCCATATCCCAGGAAGAGCAAGGGAACACTCCATAAGTACAACAGAAGCTACTGGAGCGCTGCTAGAATGGAAAAAGCCATTCCAACGCGTAGATAATCCCTCCGGAATTGCTTAACTTGATAATGATAATAGCAACAAAGTGCAATCATCATGACATTGCATTGCACTGCACTCACTCACATTTGTCCAGTCCAGCGAGAGAACCCAACCCACCAACCCAGAAACGATTATATGCTGCCTCCGCAGCAATACTATCTCCATGCAACACACTGAAGAATTTCCAGTAAAGTTTTGGTCGCAATAGAAAAGTTCGTTTCTGTCAAGTGAAGGAAGAAAAAAAGGCCATAAAAATGTAAAATGCATTTTCGCTTTTGTGTTCTATTGCATTTTACCTACATCACATTAGCCCATAATAAGCTGTACACACACATTCTGAATAGAAAAAGATTCTTTTCGTCTTATCAAATGAAATGGGTAAGGAGGAAATGGGCAAGGTAAGGCGACAACAACAACAACGCAACGGCAGCAGCAAACAGCAACAGCAACAAGAAAGGAAGAAACAGATGACAAGTATTGTCATCCTATATTACAATTACTACTGTTGTTGTAATGATGCCACAAACTGTCTCGTAATTCTTCCCGGTTACGCTAAAATGTCATTATACATAATCCATACTTACACGTACAACCACAACTTACACATTTTTGTTCTGACAATAATGCAGGGGAACTTCATCTTTATCTAAAGTCAATGTAAAGAATTTTCTTGCAGTGGCAAAAACAGAAACTGGCAAATCTACAAGATTTTTTTAATGATGATATAACTATGAATGTACTTAACTAACAAGTACCTAATCTTAAATTTAGCGTTTTAGAACTAAAAAAATAAAATTAATGAACTCTTGATTAAATTATTCCCGTAATTTCAAGATTCGTCGCAGACTCGTCCTTGTTTACTCCAATTACGTTAAATGTGCCACAAACCGTACCCGCTTGTTTACCTTAATTTGCCTTTACAAGTTTGGGTATTTTTAGTTATGCCATTCTATAAATTTGCCAAATTTACAATTCAAGAGGCATTGCCTTCATTTTATTTTGTTAATTTCTCATGTGATATTTTTAGGTGGGATTAGATGCGGTGATATTATGATGATATAAGAAAATTCCTGGAAGAGGTGTGACTAATCCATGACGAAAGCATAAAATCATATAAGTAAAATGTTATACAAGCGTAGGGTGCCGGTATAAGCCATGGGAAATTTCTTAAGCGACAATTTGTGTATCAAAATGTGTAGCAGAGAGGAAGAGAAGAATATTATTCGGTTTTCTACTTCTGTAAATAGTGTTATTATGACTGTAACTGTGATTGGATGGGACATTTTGGGAGAAATGATTTGTGTTATGTAACCTTATGGATAGCTGAGATGAGGGTATTTATTGCGTGGCAAAATAAGGGAAAAGGGTAGAAGATGATGAAGGTAAACAATGGGATGATATTTAGCCTTGAGCAAACAGACACCATCATCATTTTCTCAAGTGATGATGATGATGATGATTGTGATAGCGTAGTTGTAGTTTAAGCTGATGGTGATACAATAGAAATACCCCATGACAGGTATTGGGAAAAGGGGTACTTACGTGCTCTCTACATGGATCCACGCATTTTTTACGCTGAAGAATTCTGGAAACATTTACAGTTGAAGAGATAGTGAGAGAGGTAATAAAATATTATGGATTTTCGCGTTCTTCTTTTCGTTTGGTTTGTGCTCGGGCGTGTGTAAAATGGTGAAGACATAAAAAAGGAAACTTTTATTTTCGGATGGTATGGAATGGGATGAACGCGACAAGGATGACGACAACGACAACATGCGTAAAGTCTTACGATATGATATGATATATCCCGAAGGAAGAAGAGGATAAACCTCGGGAAGATGACACATTTTGATAGGGAGGAAGAAAGAAAAAAAATTGAGTGAGGGAGCAGTGAGGATAGTAGTGTGCAACGTAAACCTAACCGGAGGGATGATGAGCATCGTCGTAGTCTGGAGTGAGCAAGTAAGCATAAGAGTCATCATTATCATGATCATGATGATAAATATCATAACGATGTCGATTCTCGTGCAAGATGCCATTCTTACTCCTCACAATTTCAAGTCTGATATCACTTTTATTGCTTTCTCGGAAGTATTGAATATGTCAGAGTAAAAAAAAGTTCTTTCATGGGGAAAAAAGTTTTCAGGAAAAGTGCATGACATTTGCTTACGGTAGTTGCCTAATCCAAGTAGAATTTGTTTTTGTTGACAATTTTTTTTACTCTTCAGACAAACCAGGAAATGAAGATTTTGGAATTTAATTCTTAAATTACGCTCTTCATTCAGACTCTCAATTTCCAGATACATAAGGGGTTGGAAATCCATTAATATTTTAAAATAAATTCGCGTTAGGATACCACCACCGGAAGTGGTAAAACAACAACGGTCTGGAAATAAAAATACTCCGTGTGAAGATGGAGAAAAGAAACACAGCTCAATACTTACGTATATTGGGCGAGTTTTCAGTTATAAAATATTTAGATTGGGAATTTATTCCTTAAAAATCCATGTATAACTAGCAGACGGCATATGGAGCGTTATACTATGTTATAACTCTGCTAAAATATATTCAGAGTTTTGGTTACACATGCATCACCGCCTTACTGGACTGACACGTGGTGTGTGACGTGACACTTTTCCCTATCCCAAAACTCCGATGCAATTTGTCTACGAGGACGTATCTCTGAATACCGATTACCACACCACATCACCACGAACAAACAGTATGCAGTAGAGTAGAAAGGGACTGCCTTTGCTGCAGTTTCAGTTGCAGCATTGCATTTATTCATTCACTTTTACTTTTTGTTATCTCCACAAAGCAAGTTCAAAGTTAGCAATAGCTGCAGCAATGGAATGAATGCGTACGTATTGCGTACAAGAGATACATATTTCATGGGATGGATCCCCTTTTCTCAGAACCTGGGCTATTTCAAAAAGTGTCTCGCAAGGAAATAAAATTCGTTTTTATTCCCTACGTTTGTGTACCTAACATTTTCACATGAGTTTCGTTTACAAGGACAAAATGTAGCTAAGCGTATTCAAAGAAAAGCTGAGATGTATAACACATCATACTTATTACTTATTGGCAACAACGCACTATTCTTAGATTGTATTTTGTGATTTTTTTTACTTTGATGAGTACTTAATGAGCCGACCAAGAACCATCTTAGTACGTTAAAACACTGTTTTTTTTGTGAAGAAGGACACTACAGAAATAATCAGATATGAAAAGTTTTTAAGTATTTTTGTTGGACAAAAGAAAAGTTTGAAACTACTGATACAAAGCCGCAATAACTGATAACATCATGGTGTGCAAAACTGCAGGTTGTCTGTTAGCCCAAAAGAAATCAAAGAATGACTTACTTGAACTGTTTCTTGTGGGGAATATTTTCGTTGTAGAACATAATTTTGATGAAGCAAATTTCTCCGATGAATCGAATTCCTATTAGTTTCTGGTAGCACTGATTTTTTATTGAACTGAAACTTACTCATTTTTGCTGAAGTTTTACAAAAACATTTTTCCACAATTTAAAATAATTTATAATTGTACTTTCATGTTTTCACTAAAAACGTTTGACGAATGCCGTTTGACTTTCCGCAAATAAACGTTTGTTTAAGGCAGACGTCGTATGCATTTTGATTTTGTAAGGGTGACGCAAGTTCCGCCTTGAGCGGATTCCGGAAATAGACTGGCAATGTGCAAGGAAATAATCGACGGTAAAAACGTAGAAAAAAATCCACTACGGTAGTAAGCTACACATACGCATGTTTACATTCACCTTTGTGAATGCATCTTTTGCTTCGTGCCTGTTGTGGGATGCGTTTTTTTGGGCATGCCACCACGGGAAAGTGTGTTACGCTGTGTAGCTAGCTACTCACGCTTCACTTCATTTCAACTTTTGTTCAGTACGTGAACTTCAAAAGTGCAACTGCACCTTACTGCTCGATTCCAGTAAATTTCTTTCGCAGGCATTTGAATGAAAATATAAAATTTTTAAATCAATGAAGTAGACACGCAGACAATATTTTGTTTCTTACGATTAGTTAGCAGAGGACAGTGAGTTGTGTAACACATTGAAGGACCTCATATATATGGATATGCTAACAAATTTATGGTGATTCCCGTGAAATTCTATTTATTGGTAAAGACAGAGGCCATGTACGTATATTGTTACTGAATTTTAATTCCCCATTACAATTAAAATTAGTTAATCGTGCCTGTCATCACTATTGCAGAACATGTACGCAGCGGATAAAGATACTTTTTCTCATCTGACAGCAAATTTTGTTCGTTGCCATTTGCCACTTTTAAGGATCTAAGGCCAACGATTAGGTATAAGCGTATAGGCGCACATGTATAACTTCAGATGACTAAAATCCCCATTTCCCCTCATCGTCTTTATTAATCCCGCTGACGACCGAGATTAAAACTTTTTTTTTTCATTCCGGTCTCCGATGCATGTGATGAAAGTAGAAAAGGTGCATCATAACATAACACAACATCCTTTTCATTTTCCTTGGTTTTCTAATGAAAAAGCTGGAGATGATCCCGCATTTTGTGTGCATATCGTGATCTGAGCTGAAACCAAGTATTTCGTGGACTAAAGCCTCGTTTAATCCTCTTTCACTGGAACCAACGCACAACGCCACATCACCCCATTGCGTGCATCTGTAGCTGCAGCTAACTCAAACTTAAAAACGTGCTCAAAAATTTTGAACGTCCTTGACGGGTCGAGTGAAGGGGAAAGGATGCAACTACAACTACTTACCAACCTCTGAAAACAATTTCCATTCATTCTTCTTGAAGGAAATAGTAGTACTTGAGAAAATACTTCACTTTTCTTCTCCTCTCATTCAGGAGAACGGAATAAAAAGTTGTACTGTACCATAAGTAGCATGATATCCTGTCTGTGGGGAAGAAGGATATAAGAAAAAGGAAAGAAAATTCTTTCACAATTCCCAACAGAGTGCTTCAAACTTTTTTCAGATGAAGAAAATGCTGAGCGGAGCGTTTGAGATAAAGAAAAGTGCATCAGCACTAGCAATGTAATGCAGGAGAGGCATAAAAAGTGGAAATTTGGATAGGACGTTTTCTTCATTCGTACACGAGTCTTATTTCTATGAAAATACATACCGAATTTACATACCTACAAAAACCGTTAACAACAACAACAGCAACAGACTGAAATAGGGGATTGGGGTTGAAGTACGTACTACTGCAATTGGCCTTTGCTCGACCGCCTCGCCTATGAACTTCCAATGGTCATTCATAGCATAAATTCAACTTGCCGGATTAGTAACAATAAAGCACGCAAAGCCTATTTTATCTGTCAAAGACATCGATGAAAATTCATAGAATCGATTTTTTTTCTTCTTTTGTTAAGAAAGAAAACTCATGTCGTAACAATCAAGTGACAGGACAAGACGAACGAATGTGAACTATTCACACAATAAACATTTTTGAATGGAACATTTCCAGTATAAATCGTTGAAATTTATCCGAACCTGGATATAACGTTTTTAGGGAACAACTTCGTTGTTTACTATGCCTCGTTCTCGCAACAACAGCAGATTCACTCTCATAGTAACATTGAAAGAGATAAGAAATGTCTGATTGTATTACAAGTGAAAGTTGGAGAAATTTTATGCAAGCCATTGAAGGCAAGTGATCGTCACAACGAATTCCAGGAAATGCGTTCATAACAGTTTCGCCGGTTTACAGTAGAAAGTAGACATCGTTCATTTCATTTCCATTATTTTCGTCTAGGCGGCAAATTACTAACGATAGGTAATTACATAGCTTGTTCTGCAAAAGATTTACACATTAATATATTATTATTCAACTTAACTTACGGTCGGTTTAAAGCTGGATATTATGAGAATAGGACTAAGATTTGATTGACTGATAAAAAATACGACCCAATTATGAATGAAAAAATGTTTTGACACTACGTGCTTCGTTTCAAAACATGCTTGCATTTCAAAGAGTTTTGGAGTTTCTTTTATTAATGTCATTTAAAATTTTCCTTTTGATATTATGCATATACTTTTTAAAAATGACGATCGTTTCTCGTTAAATATAAGCTAAAGTTATCGTATTTTAAACCGTATATTGCAAGTTAAATCGATAAAAAATTCAATTGACTTTGAGAAAATTAAATAGGAAAGAAGGTTTTGCCTTTTTGGTTCACCTGATGCTCGAATGTATTGTATGAAATTATGTTTTGACACGACATTGACATCAACGAACACTTTCATATTAGCACTCTTATCAACTTTTATTAGCAATAAAACGTCCACTCATAATGAAGCCACACGAAAGTAACCGGAGAAAACCTTCAATGCAACCAAACCACTAATGCAATAACATCGTGTCAGAAACATGAGACAGGTTTTGACAGCTAATTACAGAGGAAATGCTTTCCCCAAATTTCTCTTTGTGTTGTAGCATAAATCGCACCTTCCCTTTCTCTTCCTTTCCTCCTGTTTTTCTGAAACATGCAATGCAACTGAACACCATTGAAAAAGGATTCCATTGCGTTGCCTCTGTGGTTTATTGCTGTCATGTCATTGAAGAGCAGAAAGAGAGGGACCAGACCAAACAAGTATAATATGTGTGTGTTCCTATCCTTTGACCAGACCAGACGGAATGAGGAAGATAAAAACTGAAGAGATGGACGAGTGGAAGGAAAACAAGCTTCTCATGGCATGGTGAGTCCAAGCCAAGTCATCATCGAGATGAGACGAGCACTATTGTATTTCAAGATGATGCAGAAGTATTCTTCTTGCACACCTTCAACAAGGTGGAGTGACTCTGACTGAATGCAAAAATTGATATTTTTACATGAATAATCTTTATCATCAGAAATACACTTAAAGGTGTATACCAACCTTGGTTTTACGACTTTCTGTTACAATAATGGATTTTTTTCTCCTTCGAAACAAAGGTTAGTACCAGAATTGAATTTTTGAAGACCCTTTTGCTGGTGTTATCCTGATGAATGCGAATGCTTTAAAAGAAAATTCTATTCGAAACTTATCTTTAGCTAACGTGTGGCTCTGCTGACTGTCCATTAGTTTCTATTTGAATTCTTGCAAAGCAGCCATATTTCACAGTGAGCACCACGCAACGAACAACAACGGAGCAAAAGCATACCAAGCAGATTGTGATTGTCTTGTCAGAAATTCACACGGCTTTTCCATAATCATGACTACGAGTTCAAGCATCAATACCCATTTATTTTGGTGGTGGTGTTCTTGTTGCTGTTATTACATTGTCTTTGGAAATAAATCAAAATGCTTTTAAGATAAGACAACATATATGCAATGATATTGATATGTTCCCAGTTTCCGTTGCGTAAGACCATCCAGGCCAGGCAAAATGCATAAAGCAATTTATAAAATGTCGCTATTACATTGTTACTTTACCCTTCTTATCGTTCATTTTATGCAAATGAGAATGACTAAGGCACAACACGATCGGCAAAAAAACTATTGAACTAGCTTTTGGTAGGCAATGCAAACGCCATTGCAATGGTCTCAGGGCTGAGGCTGAGACCTTTCAAACTATAATGATGATGATAAAGAGATTAGAAATTCCTTTTTTACAATTTTATCCTGTTGCATTTTCACTTCCCAGAATCAACTCATTTTATACACGAATGAATGCATAAGCTTTTCAAGTTTTTTTTGATGTGAGAAAGGAGGCATAAAGCACCCACTTTTGACATTTTTTATGCTTGACAAACAAACTATGTATAGAGCAACCATAGACAATCTAAATACTTTTGATCTTGATACTCTTGCATGGATGATTTTTTTCAGGAAGGGAAATATGAATGGGATGATGGAAGAATAGGGGACATGCTCAAGGGTTCCGTACAACTTATTTACAACTATTACAACTACTAGAGAATATAGAGAGATTCGCTTTTTAAGTTTTGTCAAACTTCAAAAACCCAAAATAAGTAAAAGCGAATAGCGGATGCAACAGAGAGGAAAAGTAAATTCGACGATTTCATGCACTGACACGTCCAGTAGAAATCGTCATGATGCATTTGCTTTGACGCATTTTTACAAAATTTCTGTTAATGTGTTGTGATGTGATTGATATACTTGCATACATATTTTGTGTTCCTTCCAGATTTGAGTCCACAGTCCATAAACACGTTTGCAGATATTTATTATATTTATCTATGCCGAATGAATGTTGAATATTGTTATGCGATTAACTCATCATATCTGAAGCATTCTTTTTATTTTATCTTAATAAAATTTACTTAAGTTTGTATTCAATCCAAATTTTTAAATTTATAATTCTGAACATATATTAATTTAAAGTTATATATTCTCCTTTTCGGAAAAACATAATAACCTACCTTGAACCATTTTGGAAGGGAAATAGCTGAATTGATTTGCTCAGGGACAAAAGCGTCACAGATTGTTAGTGTTGGTGTAGAACGCCCATCACTGTACCCATCTATTTCATGGTTTGCATTAGTAACGGATTCAAACTTTTGCCGAGGACTTCCTCGCATGGGACTTTTATTCCACACTTTTGCATCATACACTTCATTCACAACAGCATGCTCATCATGCCCATTCATATCATTATCATTATGCTTGTTTACATTTTGATGATAATTAAGATTAACGAAAGTGGAGATACGAGGAGGAAGCAGTAAGGAAGGGGAGTCATAATCACAAGTGATTTCTCTATCTGGCAGGTTGTCAAATAAATTTACATTGTCGTCTTCCGATTTTGACTGTGCTTGTATCTTTCCTCCGTAAAAATTGTTCACACTTTCACTATGAAACTCATGGAAACTGACTTCCTTTTCTTGTGAGGTTTTACTGCTACTATTCCAAAGACCAATTTTAAATTCATCTCTCGTTTCATCACATCCACTACTACATGCAGTTAACTCATCTTTCGTCGGTGCACAAGTTGACTCGCTCTCTCCGTATAACTTTGGAACTTTAGATGTCTCTCTTATTCTTGGTTGAAAAATGAATGACTCAAATTTCTCTGGGCGAACACGAGTCTTAATCTTCGTTGAATTTTGACAACTCAAGCCGTTTCTATTCGTAAACCTCTTTGGTCGTTCACCTTCCAGTGAGCTTGGACTTGGACGAACAACTGCCGTTCGTCTGAACAATGGAGGAAAGCGTGAGTTTGTGCTTTTCTTCGAATCATATTTGGAATTATATTCTTCTTGGACAGGACAGGAATCAATTTGTTTTATAGATGACCTTATCAAAGGCAACGGAGACGCTGAAGACAAAGGTTTAAGTGGAACTGAAACTTTCTTCGAACCTTTAGAATGGGATGGTTTCAAAGAAACCTTCTCGAGATATCTGTCGGTTCTCTTCATTTTTTACAAGGAACAATTTTTTTTTTACAAAATTCACTGCAAGAAATTTGGCAGAGCTATTCTTGTGACATGTTGCCAGTTCGGATTTCACTAAGAAAATAAATAAGTACGATGAAGAGCCGTTCCTAAACGGAGACCAGGCAAGGGTATCGGTATTACATTGGCATGACATATAAAAATGCCTATGGACTTAGGTACTGCCTACTTATGTGAAACGCAATAATCTGAAGACATTATTCATGCACCCTCTCCTCTCATTTTAATGGGAAAATCTCTAACCGAATGAGAAAATGTGGAACAGGCGATGACTCAAGCTTATGCTGCGATTTAAGGCTAGGGAGGACGGGTAGCAGTTCTCATTCTTTTACACCCTGTCATTCCTACATACAAGAGCAATCTGTTATATCTTCGAGTTGAACAACAATGAATGAATGAAATTCGTGTATTGTACCCTCAAGAAAATAATAATAATAGGGAAAAACATTGCGTCACATCACATCTCCTCGTTCCAATTTCGTCATTGAAACGTTCCTTTTATTACTGCTCCTGGTCCGGTAAACCCTGCAAATCCTTCCCTTTTCCCACTTGATGATTTCTGTCTCCATCCCTCCTTGTTATTTCTCAAGCTCGAAAGTGGCAACAGTATAACAGTCGCATAATTTTTTGTAAAAGGACAGAATGGGATGATGGGTTGGGATGGGATTCACTATATCTTGCGAAGTAAGCAAAAACAGATTAATGACGACAAACAAAAACGGAACGATCTTGGAGTCCACATTGTGCTCGGTGGGAAGGGAAAGTGTAATAAACTTTTGGAGATGGATAGATATAAATGCATTTCCTTAATTATCAATATGTATGGAATTGCTTTGCCATCATTTTGGGATTATGTTTTGAGTCATGCAGCATTAATGAATCCGATTTATTACAGATCTTCTTCAAAAGTCATCTTTCGGCAAAGTTACAAAAATCATCCGCAATCCCAATTGATTAAAATAAACCTTAAAAAACTTGAATCCGTTATTGTTGCTAATGAAATACATAAAACTGCTACTAATCAAAGTATGTAATAACACCATAGAAATCTGTTATTTTTTGAGAAATTCAACTGCAATTGAAAGAAATAAAAACTGTAATTTGAATTGCATTGCACTCTTGGCCCAAAGTGAATAGAAATAGAGCATAGGATTTCGGGAATCTCGGTAATAATCATTTTCTTTAACGCGTTGAAGTGAGTCAAGAGATGCATTCAAAAACGCAGGATGCGATGAAGTGCTTAAATTTGATGTTGGAGGAAACTCAAGTTTCAAGATAAAAAGTGACATGTTGACTGGGGAATCAGTCAAGTACTCACTCACTCCGTTCGTCTTTTTTTTCAACTTGATTCATCCTATCACCAGATTTTTTTCTTTAAAAAGTATTTGAGGCGAGACTGCCAACTGCTACGTTACGATATAATTTGATAGTTGTCTCTTCTCAAACTTTCATTTGAGATTCTAATCGCGTCCCATTCATATTCCCAACTGTATATTTCTGCCACTTTTCAACTTTTTACAACGAACGCTATGAACGCAACTGAGAAAAGTTTTTTTTTATATTTCTTTCCTTCTATCATTTTTGCTACCCAACAGAGATTTCGGGTTTATTTAACAAACTAAAAAACTACTTCCTTTTCCATACCATACGAAGAATGACTGAAATGGGGAGAAACATGCTCCGATTGTCCATCTTTTTCGTTACTCATTGTCAAGAATGCATACGTTTATGCTCCATGAAAGTTGCACAATTCAACGGCAGTCATTTTCATGTACCGTATTTGTTACAATAAAATGTAGATGCTCTATTGAATTTCACCCTTTGATTCACGTCCACATTATTTTGACTTTAATTGTTATTGTTAGCTATTATTAGAGCAATTTAAATTTATTTCTAATTCTGAAAAAAACTTGTTTTTTTTTGCATTGAAAACGTGTGCAACGTCTTATATTTATTTGGTTGGTACAACCCAAGGTCTATTAAATCAAATACGGTATGTACGTAGTGTTGACTGATAACATTTCCTGTTTGTATTTAAATCGTAAACAAGCTCAGCAGCATAGTAAAGGAACCGGATGTGGAGCATTTTATTGAGGGTTTCCAAAGCAGCAAAAAATGGAGGAATAGTTTGACGTGCCAAATTGCTGCCCATGCTTCTTCCGGTAAAATAGTGGAATAAAGGCGTGATTCTGTAAGGAATTTTGATTTCCCATCTGTAAAGTAAGGTGAATATGACAGTTTTTATTTCACAGTAAAAATAATGTCACCGAGAAAGCAAAAGCGGTTTCATTATTCCAGTTCAGCTCATCTCTTTTCGTTTTTATCTCGTCGTCACGTCACATCACTCTTCACAATAGAAAGATTTGATCAGAATGAGAAATGCAACAGGAGCAATTTTATTTTCGACGATGGATTTCCCGACAGAAAAAAATATGAGTTCATTTTACAGCTCTCAACCCACTACACTACTGCTTTTCCAACATCCAACAGGATTTTTTTGATGACCATCATTCACGCTGTCATTTTTTATTTCGTGTTTCTTTTGTTATACTCAAAGCAAAATTACTGGTGTTGTTCTCATTTTTTGTACCCCTCTACATTTTTCGTTGACAAGGTTGCCCATTTTTTTCTACTACTCTTTTCATCCCATAAAATCCTACTTGGAATGAAATGGTTTCGTCGTTTACATTCGAAGCTTTGCCTTTTCTCATTTTCTCTTCTGTCCACAAACTAAAAACTTCTAGTGTCGGCGGAAGTAACAATTAATTTCCGCTCTTGTGTTTCCATAAAAAAAGAGAAAGTGATGGGCTCCTCTATTCGTTTTCTTTGTAGTGTATTTACGTGGTTTTCCACTTTTCTCTTTGTAGTTTTACCGCGACGCCGTTTGCTTTTTGTTTATTACCGCAATTCGGGAAATTCATCTACTTAGGTAGTTGTTGTTTCCGAGAGAGCTTTTCCTTTTAAGAATTCCATTCCTGTGTAAGTCCTCCCACACCAACCGCCACATATCATTCTGTCATTTCACTTTTTACTTTGAAGCTCTAGTGTCCAACAATAATACTACATATGTACGTTTAGAATCAAAACTTGCTATTGTGTTGTACTCTTACTTGTCTAATCTCAATACATCGAACAAATTTGAGGGATGAAAATTCCACTACTATAATTAACCTCGATTTCTAATCGTATGATAAAGGCATTTGAACTCTGACTCTGTCGAAATCGGTTTGGTACTTCGCTTTTAAGTAGGAAATTTCCATAGTTCGTTAAAAGCCACAAAAATTTCGTCAAACGTCCGTTATTAAACACATCCTTTTCACTTTTTCACAAAAAGAAAACCTTGCCGTCCTTTATAACAAACTGTAAATTGGGACTTAGATTGAGCTTTATTTTAATTTATTTTTATGAAAAGTAAATGGGGCTATAGTGGTCACAAGGTATAAGGACTACTCAATCTTGACCACAAAGATATCGAAAAGGAGAAAGGGTCTTGCACCATCTGAAAAATATATTTCCCTCGACCTTGTGAAGTTTTATGAAAAAAATAGCGATCTCTTCTAACCACGACCACACACATTTCGTTTTCTTTATGGCGTGAGAGATAATGGGAAGAAAAAAGATGACAGAAAAAAAAGAAATGGGAGGAGGGGAGTCACTTCATTCAATAGAAATATGATTTTGAAGATGTCTCTCTGGTTAGGTCATTTTCCCTGTCCAATTACTTTCATTAATCTTTTCACACGAGTCGGAGTTCATCATCAGTTTTACCGTTGGACTCTAGGAAGCCAAGGAAAGTTTTTAAAATTTCTTCAAATCACCTACTAGCTAGTGCCAAAATATGCTACTTGAAATGATGTAACCGCAACAGGAGTCAACACTCCACATTCCAAGTTTAAAGGAAGTCATTTGAAGTGGGCTCATTGTTACTGAAATGATGTGATGGGAAATACCAGGAGAAGAAACGTTATTCACACCTTCCTTCCTTTCTTTTCTTGGCTCGTGCTTGGAAATCTATGTCTTGTATAAGCGTAAGGAAAGAAGCCTGATTAATTACACCAATAAACTTCTGCTTTTCCTTTCTTTATTTTTTTTCCTTTGAGAGAAGAACATGGGGAATGAGTGTGTACGAGTTTCGTTTTTATGGAGTTGATGTAGAACAAGCGACGAACATGCTTGCACATAAAAGGATTGCTTTTTCTCAATGTTACCTTCACCTTCCTGAAATGAACGAAATGGACAAAACAATGTTATTGCTCCCATTATATTACTTTTTCCACAGTGTATTTATAGTACTGCGCTAGAGCCACGCACGTATTTTATACACTAATTCCCCACAAATAAGGAAGAGGAAGCTATAAAATATCAAGTAGGCAGAAGGCATGTCATGTCGAGATACCTTGGCCGGTTGAGTATAAAAACTCGACATGTAGTCGCATCGCAGTTCACAATTCAGATACCTTGGTGCAATGACGGATTGCAGTCTGAACAAAGTTTTTGCTTCCAAATAAACAACCATCTTACAAATTTTTTAAAGAAAATAGTGCGACGGATTTTGGGGATTAATAAGTAATAATTTCAATGTCTCGATTTGATTTATTCGTAATAAAAATGATAGTTCTCTACACACTCAAAACAAAGATTCTTTAAATTTTTAATTCCGTTAAAACGCTAGGACCAGGGAGATTCTATCCAACATTCGTTCTTTATATCGAGCGTTGACGATAATAGGTTATTGCTTGGTCTTGGGTCTGAGTCCCCTTCTTCATTCTTCTTCTCGATATCTATTTTTACAAGCTGTGGTAATAGAAACAATGGTGAAATTTCATGTAAGGTAGTAATCCTCTTTTCTCTCCAACATCCATTCATTTATTTCTTGTTCCAACGATGGTGGTAGTTGTAAGTAAGTAGTGCATAGTGCACACAGTGGTTTTGGTTTCCTTCTTAAATTACGTTTTAAGTAATCTTATGGGGATATGGCGAAGCATAATAAAGAATGAAGAACAAGACAATTTTCTCCTTTTACCTTTTTAAGCTAAAAAATAAGTTAATTTATTACCTTTCTGGTTTTCTTAACTTTTACTATCTCTTGACATCACCACCGCGAACAATATATCTTGTTACACAGGAGAATCAAACGGTGCAACGCACCTTCCCTATATCAATTGCAATTCTAAAAAAGGAAATCTTTTACATTCATTTACATTATATTTCATAGCACGAATCAAACAAGAGTAATTATAAATGCCACATTCGTTCTAGTTAAGGATTGGTGTAGTGGTACTATTTTAACCCAACTCAATATCCCAATTCAGTTATAGTCTCGACCTTGATTCATATGAATTGGATTCCCGAAAAAAATTAATTAAACACAATTTTTTCTTTTCAACTATCGGACAAACAAAAATATCGGATTTCATATTCACAGCCCAATGTCTTTAGGATAAATAACGTGTTCGAAAATTGCTGTAACCCGTGAAACTAACATCTCCAACGATTTTTTAAAAGTCAAGTCAGGTCAAATTTCGAAAAAAATGCCGTTCTTATCCTTGGCAGGGCGTTAGTTTCTCTTTTCTCCTAGTTTCCTTTTTTCTCACTTCTTCAAAAACTTTTTTTCTTAAAAAGCATCCTTACCCTTCCCATTTTCCGGAAGGAAAGGGCGACGTAGTGCATACCAATGCAAACAGAGGCGGAAGCAGAGTGCACCACAGCCAAGCCGCGTGGTTTAGTTGATCATATAAGCTGTGGCTGCTGTTGCAACGAAATGCACTCGCTCACATCAGTCCATCTCCTTCCTTTTGCTGCACTTTTTCTGAAGGAATCCAGAGTTCCAGTTAAAATGCAATGGAAGAACGTGTTGTTATGCTCTACCGAAATTGCATTCTTTCTCCATGCACAACCGACAGTGCAATGATTCTCAGTGATGCCATAATATCACTTCTTTTCCCTTCACTTCACTGCACTGCATGGATTTTGACTTGGCAGGCAGAAAAAGGCAAACAAAAGGAACAGGGAAGTCTGGAAAAGGTAATGCATTTTTTTAACCGTGATCGTGAACTTTTTTCTTGCTGTTCGTCTTGGTAAGATATGATCTGGCTTATATGTGTGTGTGCGTTGCGTCCTGAGTTCAGTAATGCCTCGAAGCAAAAACCATTTTTTCATTTGTTCATTTCACGAAAAAACGATGATGATGATGATGAAGGAAGTAATGCTCGACTGCGTCTTTCTTTAACTTTGTTATTGGAGTAAGTAAGTGAGTGCATGCCATTGCAAAATGTTGGAAAACCAAACCAGAAGCTACGAGCCAAAATAAATAAAACATTTTTAGTCTAACCTTCCCTCTGTAAATAATTCGAACAAAAAAAGGAGATTGAATGCGTAAGTAAAGTTAGTGTTTGGTATAGCGGTCGAGTCTTAGAAAAATTTTTTTTTAATAATTACAATCCGTTATAGACTTATGGGCATATCAGATTTGGCAGGGAAACGAGAGCCACAGCAACACAAAAAACTGTCGAAGAAGACATTTATAAGTTTCAGGAAAAACAAAAATTGATAATTTAAAAACAAAATAATTGCGAGACTTTATTGCCACAGAAAACTTAACTAAATGTCCGTTATTGGGCACAATTTTTTCTTTTTAGCTGGTTGACATATACAGACAATTCTGTGATTGACAAATTCATTTTATACCGAGTTCAGGTCAATGTCAAAGCTTTCTACATTTTCAATTAATTACGTAGATTTTTAAGTTACAGAGTTTATCTTTTTCCTAAATCTACAGGAATTTTTATGGCATGTATTCATTTTTATATTTGAAACAAACTTTTAAAAATAATTCATCAGCACAAACCAAATGTATTTGTCACATTATATTTATATAAATGCCCACATTGAAAATAAAAATACCGCTTATACTTCTTCTGGTGAACACAGGAAGATGAAAAGATTTTTTGGCTTGATTTTTCTTTTAAGACGCTTTCCATTCCGATAGAGGAAAAGATTTTAGCGGAATTTGACTTGACTGCAGTATGTATACGCATCACCAGACAGAGCACGTGGTCTGGTCTAATAGTCTTTTTCGTCAGATCAGATCTTGTACTTTCATGCAATTTGTCTGTCTGCAGTGAGCAAGAAGAAAAAGGGAAAATTCATCCACTATTAGAACTACTACTATTGCAGTTTTTTCAAGTTTTCGAAGAGGCAGAAGAGTGGAAAACTACGTGACATAAATATTTCATGTTGCGGTACGGTACGCAGCTCTACGCACATTTCAGTTCACTTCGTTCTCGTCATGTCTACAGTCTTGAGACTGGAGGCTCACCAAGAAACCTTGAAAGACGGGCATGGTATAGTCTGGTCGTTACCAAATCTTTTGGGAGACATTCAGTTCAGTTCCTGAATTTGGTGGAGCAGTAAATAAAAAGAAATGAATGACGTGTGTATGCCGTTCCTGTCTTCCAAAACAATGGTCACTTGCAATGGCAATAGACGGGAATTTTTTTCCCTGTATCATCGTATCGGGATTTTTTTTTTTCTCTAGCCATTAGTAGCCCATAAAAAAGTTCGGTTGAAGCAGAAACTACGCTAGACTTGAGAATTTACAAATAAAAAAGTTTTTTTTTCTTACGTGGATCGTCTCCTGAGCAGAGTATTTCCGTTGCGATTGAACTTGCGATTGCTGAAGATGCGGTTGTTGTAGTTGATGTCGGGCTGGAGAATTCGAATGGTGGTAATAAGGATTTTGCTGTGACGTGCGTGCATTTCCTCCCATGCCCGCACCTGAGGTGATGCTTGTAACTTCATCAGGATTTTGCATCTTCGATAAATTATCTTTTTCCTATCCCACGACTTTCATGTCTCTCTACTCACTTTATTTATGACTTCATTATTCCATTTCGTTGTCTTCGCACTTGGCATGGCTGGAAACCTCTATCTCTGACCATATCCTTTTCCTACCTACATACATTCAAAAGCAAGAAATTATTGTAACAAATGACCAGTGGTGGTCAGCAGAAAGTAAGAGAACATGTATTTCTAGCTTGTTTCATTTTCCTTCTTGAGGGTTGAACGTGCGTGACCTCTGACAATTGTAATGTGCGTCGGTGGGCACTATAGCCACAACTCACACTTAAATTGTGACATTTTTATGTGTTCATTATCCTCAGTCGATGCATTCATTCCTCTTACTACACTTCATATATTGATGTCTGAATGTGCCCCACTCATTTTTGGACATTGAACATATGGGCCACAAAACAGTGATCCTATATTACCAATTGCTTTGTTTTAATGCTCATCACATTATGCACCCTGGTTTTGTTTCGCGATAACTTCGTTTCCTTTAGTACATTAATAAAAATAATGTGGAGTAAGGCTAATAATACATATTTTTCCGAGATTAAAAAATACTAAAAATTATAACTAATGCAAACATGTTTGTATACCTATGCAATTGTCAAAAAATGACAATATTTGAAACTGAAGCAGCCTTCAGCTCCTTTAAAATTAACATTAAAAAACAATGAAAGCCAGATGAATAGAACGAAGACATTGTGTAGCTTTTCGCTTCTGGCAAATTAAGGACACATGCATAAAGCTCGTCCACATTAAAATACGTATTAAGTAGCGTATAAAGTTTGAAGGAGCTTTCACCAATAAACCCAAATTTCACAGATTTATTTAAAATAATGGTAAAATTTGAATGTTTGCTAAAGCTTCATGGACTGGTACTGGTATATAAGGAGGTGATGTTCATGCATCTTTTTCATACCCTGATTGTTAAGCAATTGTTTCAAACAAGTTTTCGAATATTAAAACTTAAAATGGCAACAACATTATCATTGATTCTTTTATTTTTTTCTGCAGCTTTGTCAGTTTCTAATTTTAGTGTATCTGAAGAAATAGATTATGTCTCTGGGGATTCGGAGTTGTCATGGGCATTATTGTCAGACAAGGGGTACAATGAAAGCACAACGTGCAACCAAATTTTGAATTGGGAAGAAGGTGAAATCCGTTACAAAAAAGCAAACCATGTCAATGCAAACGAACGATGTGTTTGGGTAATACATGTTCCTGGGGCTGCCTACTACGAAGTAGAAGTATCAGTACTAACAAAGACTGACGCAGAGGGACAAATTGTGGAGTCTGATCTAAAAAGAAGATTTTGTCTTTCAAAAATTAGTGAACTTCAAAATCCCGAGCACATTTGTCCAAAAATGTGAGAACTTTTTTGCATTACTTAACTGACTTGACCAAAGAATATTTAATTGATTTTAGTACTTATGATGTAATTTTGTTTTTTTAAGGACCCACTATTATCAGAGGTATACAATGGAGTGCCGAGTGCTTATCGTGACCTTTTTTACAGATGGAAAGACTGAGTACATTACTTAACTGACTTGACCAAAGAATACTTAATTGATTTTAGTACTTATGATGTAATTTTGATTTTAAGGACCCACTATTATCAGAGGTATACAATGGAGTGCCGAGTGCTTATCGTGACCTTTTTTACAGATGGAAACACTGAGTACAAAGACAAAGGATTCAGCTTACACTATCGAGCATATAAATATGATAACGAATACCATCGTGCGAAACAAGTTGACGTTTACATGATTTCATCATTTCATGGGACTTTCAGATACCCAAAGTTAGACATGGGCATGGAAAGAAACTACAGTGACAATGCTCTGGCCGTATTTCTTTTTCCGTTGGAAAATAATGTCTATGTTCCCGGAAACCAGAGGAATCTGATGTACAGAGAAAAAGGACTTTACGGAAAAGATATGAATTGCGACAAAAAAGACAACGTAGCAGTGTACAAGTTCATCACCGGCGACTTGAAGTGGGGTCTAATGCCTGATGCACGGTATGGAATAATGTGTCTTCAAATACTTCCCCGGCATTAATTTAATTTTGAATTCTTTTTAATTTAAGGATGTGTCCCACGCAATCGGAAATGGATGTTTTACATGACGACTTAATGGTGGCAGTTTTTCAGAGTGATTCTAGTGGAAATGGACCGGGTTTTACGTTGGCCATTGATGTAGCTGTAGTTTCTGGGGATTAAGTGCACGATTAAAACAACTGGCATTTTGCTATTCTTGCAATAAACAATTATTGTTCCGTCTAAATTACCTAAAATTAGGTCTTTGATCAACATTTTACTAACATTGCCAATAAATTCATGCAGCAAAAATATCAATGCCATAGTCTGAATACTTATTTATATTCTGCATCCTGATCTATCCAAATATAAAAAAGAAGTGTCCTAGCGTCCATTACGTTTTAAAGCAATGTTACCTAACATTCTGATTTAACTCAAATATTCATTTTTTGTTTGATATATTCATTCATGTTTTGTTGGCGAAAGAAATTTTAATAAAGCTCATCGACAGTGGTAGTGGTAAGATATATACACTACAAATATTTATACAAAATTTGTTTTCATCTGCTTAGTAAAAGCTGTTTGATGTCACATGTCAAATCAAATCAGTTTCATAATCCAGACAGCAGATCATTACGAACCTATATTATTACACTGGATTTGGAAGAGTGTTATCCGACGTAACAGAAAAGTGCGATGGAAGGAAACTATGAAGGTGTAAAGTAGGGAGGGATAAGAAAAAGAAATCATCAATCTTCATATTTTTTCTCATCCATCCACTCATCCCCTTCATATTTTATATTTTACCACAAACACAAACATACCAAAACAAAAGTCTACGAAAAGCACGGGCGAGGGAATGCTATGGTAGAAGTTTGGAAGCCGGAAAAATAATTAAGTCTTTTACATTTTTTGCGATATGTAATGATTTCATGCATCCTGCCTGACCTGCAGTTTTAGATTAGACTTGTTACATGCAATGCATATGATGAATGCAACACTGCACTCTGTCCCTTTTGCGGTAAGCAAACATTAAATTGACTATGAGATTAAATTCGCCTGCATACTGCCAAAAATTTGAATTTTAATTAACCGAGCCAGCACAAAAAACATGATCGCATTGCATAGTATGGAATGCTCAAAACCTAAAATTGACATGAAACATGAAATAAAAGCACGAAAACTGCAACAGCGAAATGAGAAAAAATGGAAACTCCATGTGAAAATATGCGATTCGTGAAATTTGAGAATGCAGCCAGATGCCACATGATTTCATCAATTTTTGTTTTTAACCCCTTAATCATGATCACTTACAACTTACTACACAACTAGTCCCATCTCCATTCTTGATTACAGGAAAAGGGTAAAACGGAAGCATACGGGAAGCAACCCATCATTATTATTTATTCAAATATTGAGAATGGAATTATGCATATACCGAAACCAATAAAATAATTGTTATAGCCAATCCATGTGCTATATAAGTAGGCTGGACTACTCTTTCTCGAGTCAATTCTAATGCAATTTTCAGTTCTGCATAGCTTTGCAGAGTAATTCAAATTGAATTGTAAAAAAATATTACCATTTTTAGTGGTTTCAAAAAACATGAAATTCAATGCAATGATGCCTGAGTCGTCCTAAAAGTGCACAAATAGCTAATTCATGGCAACCCATGATGTCTCGTGTTAGCGGTTGGTTTTTAGGCACCGCTTTTGCCAGACTTTTTAGCAAATGAAGCGTGATACAAAAAACCCCGAGCAGCTCAAGTCAGCAAAAAAATAATGACGATGTGATGATATTTTGCTATTTTCTTCGAACACGAACACACGTACGTACCTAACGAATTGTTGCATTTAGTTAAGATGTATATAGAAGTATCATGAATGAGTAATGAATGTACACAAAAGAAGAGCGTAAATATAGCATTTCCAAAAATAGTATCTTCCTTCCTTCCGTTTTATGGTTACACTTACTAACTCCAGCATCATTGCCATAGCACCTTCTTAAACTTTCAGTTTAGTTCATTTTCTTACTTACAATTTTTTCTTCTTTTTATGAACTTGTATTGCGCTTGTCGTTCAACGAACGAACGGCTTTCTGTACTTTGAATTTGAAGAAGGGTGAAAAAGACTCTTGTTGCAAAGAGATGCGATGCGTTTATGTGCTTTTTAGTGCAATAATTATTACCATGATACGGACATAAAAATAACTATGGAAAGAAACTGAAGTCGAAGTCACTAAATATCCCGAATTGATATCCACTGTCTCCATTTTACGTTCTGTTACGCATTCGCCTCAAATTCACAATAACAATAATTATTTTTAAGCAAATGCAAATTACTGGTGAAATGAAATTTATGCTCTGTGTTCTGAACAAACAAAATCAAAATCAAGTGAAAGAATAGAGTGAAGGTAGTAATTTACCATGTTCTGATAGAACGAAGGTTCAAACAAAAACGTCTTAATGCTTGGTAATTCCTTACAATGAACCTTTAGAAATGATGGATTCAAAATTCTGCTCTGGAGTCCAACTGAAAAATCTTAATCGACTGTTAACGTCATGAAATTAAAAATAGATTTCCAGCAAGAAATACATAAGCACGCCAAATATAAAAAGTTCCAACAACATTAGTTGCATGCATAAATCTTGAGAACACCCACAATCACTACGTATAACCCAAAAGTACTAATTGACTCACTAATTATTTTCACTGGTTAAATTTCACTTCAACTTCACAATCTAGGGACTGCCCTGCATTTGCATGAAAATATATAGTAACTTCAACGTGAAACTGAATAAGCCGCATGCACCAGTCACCAGATTCCATGACAATGTCTTTGTTTGAGCGGGTATTTTACCCTGCGTTTTACTTCCACCCTCCTTGTGCGGATTCCAAAACCGAACTGGTGGCGTGTTTCAAAAGAAAATAGGAAGACATCATGAGCATGATCCAATTCACCTCACCGGTTGTTTTAGGCATGAATACTCCCACTCCCACACTTTTCATGAAATAGCGTAAGGCATGTCGGGTGACTTTCTCGTGTCGTAGTTGTAGTCGTGTGTGTCTTTGTTTTTACGCACAGGATTTTCATGCAACTGTGTAAGAGTGCAAGGAAAAACTCGGCTCGTGTGTAAAGAAAAACGTAAAAGAAAATTCAATGGGAAATGTGAATGTGAATAGTACATGCTAATACAATGATTATGATTACAGAGCCAATTGTATCGTTGCTTTACTTGTTTTCCTACAAAAATTTCTAAAACTTTTAAATATGAATGGTAAAAATTTGTAAAGTTAAATGAGTAGAGTAACTATTTTTAAATGAAATAAAACAAAATTAAACATCGTTAACTTATTTCGCTTAAAAATGCGAATGCCAACAGGTTTATTTGTAATGAAACATTTTCACAGAG
The DNA here is from genome assembly GCA_027743895.1 of Seira musarum. Classification (NCBI taxonomy): domain Eukaryota; kingdom Metazoa; phylum Arthropoda; class Collembola; order Entomobryomorpha; family Entomobryidae; genus Seira; species Seira musarum. Next base: position 43,313 of record JAHZMX010003691.1, read on the forward strand.
ACAAAAGAGGAATTCGATATTACAATTTCGATTTATTTTTACATTTTAAAATGCATTTTATGCATGAATGCATGTAGGTACTCTGCAAATCATATAAAATTAATCTTAGCGCAATTGTAGGTACATTGGTTCATGGTTCATACTGGTAAATTACTAATTCGAAACTACTTTGCCAATAAAATGTTAAAATTTTTCCGATGACGATGTAAACCTATGTAAAGCACAAACAAATTTAAAAAATGAAATTATTGATGACATTCACTTGATGCGATGATTACTTCTGGCTGAGTGATTATCGTGACTAGGATTAGGATATCTGAAAATTCAAATGGAGAATCAAGTAAAGGCAAAGATTTAGTTGATTAAAGATAATAAAATTAGAGGCAAGTAATATATGGATATAAATTATGTCAAAAGCTTGATTCAGACGACTATAAGTTTTGAATGCCAACTTTAGTCGTTAAATACCGTTAATACTAACTCATAAAGTCATTCTACACTGAATTTGAAGGAAAAGTGAAATAGTTTTATAGATTCCTAGTTTTCTTGAAATTAGTCATTGCGCAAAGCACTTCGTACATTATCATGTCGTCGAGGGAAAATCTTGATGACGAAGTGCTGAATGGAATTATAACATAACCCATTCGTCATTCACTGTCATTTATATTAAAAATCTGGATTTTATTGATAGTATCAAGCTTTGACAACGACTATATTTCATACCAAAGTGAGAAATACGTGATTACCAATTGGGATTGTCCTGTATTACAATGTTGACAGGAAAATTGTTTGTTTGTAGCATATATAAATTCTCAGAAGGACCTGTGGTCAATTCACCAATTATGGTTCCACTCTGGTCTCCTATTTTCACAGATCCTCCAACGAATGGTGTATTTGGTATCTATATTTAAATAGAAATTTGCATTAATCAATTAGTTAGTTGCATATTGTAGTTACACCATGATTAATATAGCAAAACGCTAACCGAGATCGTTTCTGTCAGTTCCACTTTGCGAGACAAAGCTGGAGTCAGCAACAAAGTTTTATTCTCAGGTCTTGTCGTGTCGCCTTCTACATCATCAAGTTCAATCACGTCCAAGGGTGTAATAGTGATTTCCGCGTGCTTCATATTTTTCGCATGGGCCAAATGATGTCTCTTCATATCTGATCGCATGCGAAATGCTCGACCACAGATCGGACAGTTGTGGGGCTTCTCCCCAGAATGGATTTTTCGGTGATTATTTAAATAACACGCTGTTCGAAAAGATTTAAAACACACTTCACATTTAAATAATCGCTCTCCAGTATGAATCCTCCGGTGAATAACTAAACTATACTTTCGGGCAAAACTCTTCCCGCAGTATTCACACTGGAATGGAAGTTCTCCCGAATGAATTGAAGTTAGGTGATATTTCAGATCGCTAGATTGACGAAAACTGAGATCACATTTTGGGCAAGGAAATGGTTTCTCCCCAGAGTGCTGCCTTGAGTGCACCTTCAACGCATAAGCTGTTAAAAATCTTTTTTTGCATGTTTCACAACTGTAAAGGCGCTCTCCAGGATGAATACGAAGATGAGAAGCTAATGACGTTCGATTACGAAACGTTTTTTCACATACGCTACACTTAAAGCTGCCGTTTGAATTTGATTCGTTCGAAAAGCTCCGAGCTTCAGCCGCCTCGTGTACAAGCAGATCATCTTGCGCTCCATTTCCGTTACCAGAACTTAACACTTCAGGGTGACTTTGTTGTATGTGCTCATGGAGATCTTCATTTGTCAGGAAATTATGGTCACAGTTTGGACACAAAACAACCGCGTCAGCATACACTACCAATGATTTAACGTCCACGTCTTCCAAATCGTCGTGTTCACCAGTGGAATCAGTTACAGAAGTTGATAAAGTTGACATTGACACTGCCATGATTTTTTAAACTACAAAAATAAAGTAAAAGTATACATGCGATCATTATTCGTCATCAGAATTATAATTCAAAGATATTGTGAAGTATTTGATACACTACATTTTACCTTTTACAGTTCTCCGACTTTAAAGTTTAAGGTGAAACTACACATCAAGTCCTATCAAATTGAAAACAACGAATGTTTGATAATTCTTGCACATTTTGTCTCACTCATTTACAGCTTTGGAAATAAAATATAATTTAATATTACAGTGGCTTACAATTTTGGAAGACGCAAGTTGGAAATGTGGGTTTACAGTTTCCCTGTGGAATTCATTATTTTTTCATTGTCGTGTGCAGGTTGATTACCGATTCCTGTTTGTTGTTTTCATCACGGAACTTCATCAAGGTTGGCCATAATTAAATTAAAATCATGTACTCCTAATTGCGCTAACCGCAATTGGTACGACAATATAATTCTACTTTGATCTGAACTGATGTATCAAACTGGGACCGAGAGCCGAGAGAGAGCCTCAACGTAAAGGATTTTTTATTGAACGGAACAGATGGTCATCTAATCTAAACAGCAATGCGGGATGCCTAGCAAAAGCAAAGTTTTTGAGTCAAATGAAAAGAGACACACCGGGAAGCTGAATTCAATATCAAGCCAAGCAAACCAAACAAAGCTAAGAGGCATGCAAAATTTTAAAAAAATTTGAAACATTCTATTCAACTTCTTGTTAATGTATGAATGAATTTTTTTCTTATTCTGCAACTTTCAGTTTATTTTTTTTCATCATTTATTTCATGTTCTTGGTAAAAAAAAATTTGAAACATTCTATTCAACTTCTTGTTAATGTATGAATGAATTTTTTTCTTATTCTGCAACTTTCAGTTTATTTTTTTTCATCATTTATTTCATGTTCTTCGTGAAACCGTTGAGGTTTATTTTCGTTACTAAATATCCATGAAACAGGAAGGTATCTTTCACCTGTAAGTTTTAGACCTTTTTATTCGTGATCAAGTGATCATTATAGCTTAAGGTTCCTATTTGCCAAAAAGAAATGATGTCAGTAATGTAAAGGAAAATAGTTTGTGCAATTTCTAATTCATTGTGTTGCATTTTCCCTTGTTTGTTATAATTTGAATGATAGCATGGCGATGGCCCATCGAATTGATGATCGAAAAAAATCATACAGATAGATAATTCATTTAATTGTTTGTCATTTAGGCGATTGAATGAAATCTGTGTTCAGGCTGTACATATACCGACTGATGTGGAAATGGCAATGGAGTTAATTGAATAGGAATATGAACTTTTATAAATTTAGGTAAGAAAGACATTCTTATTCATTATTTCATAAATATAATGCACATGTCCTTCCAAAAAATACAAATAAGCGTGAATATTTGAAATCAAAACTTTCTTTATTTAGTGATTTATTATCCTGAGATTTGGCACAGAGCAGAAAACAAACAATAATTAATTAACAAACACTGAGCATTTTAAAAACGTAATTTAAAAAGTTCATTTACGAACGATTTAAAAATTTTCTAGTTTATGGCTTTTTGTTTAGATATCGCATTCTCTTATATATTTTTAACTTAAATTTTACATTTGAGTTTAAAGGGAAAGACGTTGAAAAGTAGAAAAGAGAAGTTTGAAAATTCTTTGTGTTTGTGGTAACAACTTGTACATAACGTTTTACTTGTTAAGCCAATTTCACTGGAATGGAAAACGTACTATTTTAATATTTATGTACACAATTATTTTTATAGTACAAAATAATATCATTTATACTGTCTTAGCAAAATAAATTAATGTATAAAAAACGGGGAAAAAAGTCAAAAGATAATTGTCATGAAAATACAATACAGCGTCGAAGGAATATTTAGAGCGCAAAACAAAACTTGTAATAAAAAGTAATATTAATATCATCCTGCGTGATTGATTGCAATACCATTGATACATAATGACAAAAAGTATTTATTAACTAACTAAAATGATAATAATAAATTAAGTTGTATTTAAAAATTCTTGTTGTAGCTTAAATGTTTTGTAAGTAGTGGTGGGCTAGACGTACTCCTCGCTGGGTCTTGGGGTGGGATACCGGCTACTTCTACTGGACTGACCTAGAGTATTCACTACGTTATTCTGAGGCGGAGGCGGGGGAGGATTATTTTGCTGTTTTGGGGTGGTTTCATCGGGAAGCTCTGCAATGTCCTTGAACACGCCCACCAGATTTTCAAAGTTTGGTCCCCAGTTGAGTAAGTAGTCCCAGCCCATGGAGCTCGGTCCCCCATTAGGGTTCGTTGATTTACTATAGCTATTTATGTAAGCAAGGTCATCATCTGATGCTACAAGTGTGGATAACGAGCCACGAAACGACTCCTCCGCTTCTGGTGCCTCCCTCTCACTTCCTCTCTTTGGGAAAGGTATCATGTGTGGAGGGCGGAAATCCCTTTTTTCGTTGTCATACTCAAACTCGGAGCAAGTGAACGAGTCATTCCCGGACTCATCATCATCGCTCGAGGTGTCTCTTGATCGGGAGCGGGATCTCTGCGGGTTTGGCTCCAGGAGGTGATTGTGATTATGGTTATGATTGTGTTTGGAGAGCTTGTTCTTGCGACGATCCTCGCTCTCCGAGGAAGACACAGCATCAAGTGTACTGACCAGACTAGAATTGTTTTTGTGCCGCGAGTTATTTAGTCTTTCGATTTCCTCAGCGGTGAGGCCTATGGTGAGGGTGGATGGGTCCGGCACTTTTTTCCGTTTCTTTGTCGTCCCCTGTGACGAAGCATTCACCATACTACTGCGAGAGGAGCTCTGACTGATATTCAGGCTTCGCTCCGACTGACTCATCGCGTCCTTCTGGGTGGTCGCGAGTAAAGCACTTTGTAACGGCTTCCCGCTAATATCCTGAAGCGTTAGGATGCGGGGAGTTGTCTGCTGTGAGAGTTCACTGCTAGGACTCAGTCTTGCCAGGGGCGTGCTTTTCAACACGTTCGATATTGGGCTTTGCCGGATGCCAGGACTTTGCCTACTTCCAGGGAAATGGTGATTGTGTCTGAAGGGGGAGGACTTGCTACGACCATGGCCACCAAGGTTATCTCGGAAGCCCTTATAATGGTAAACTATATCTATATCGGAGGGGGCAATCGAACTCGCGTTTTCCAGATCATAATGTTCCGGCATGTCAGGCAACTCTGGATCAAGAGAAATGCCGTTGTTTGAGGTAACCATGCCGTTATTTGTCGGACTATTATTTGCACTTGTATTGGAGATTGATGTCGTCCTCTCGATTATGTCTGGCTTATGGTAGCCTGCGTTGTTCCCACTTAATTTTTTCGAGTTACGAACAAGGTTCCTTATGGCCTCAGCATCGCCCTCCATGATGTGACTACGGACAACATCCCCGCTTCCCGGGCCTGGTGGACTGGGCTTAGTAGCAGTTGTCATTGGCAACGGGTTCTTTTCCCTGCGCTTCAACCTGAATATCACGAAACTAACGAGGATTGCAACAAGAAGCACGACGAAGAAAACGATGACAAGCGTGACGCCAATGCTGAGAGGATCAGGGGCAGTGGCTGCTCCGGCAATGGCATTGCTACAGCCTCGACTTACTTTTCCGTGGTAAATTACATCTTCGAATATAAAACCCGAGCCATTGAAAGGCATTAGTTGGTCTCGAATAGTGAAGTTGGCCATACATCCAGTGAAACCGTGGTTAATCTTGTTCATAGGCACAAAGTCATCCTTCATTCCTCCAAGGGTGAGAACCACCAGGTAAGGATCAAGGAAATCGTGGGACGTGGCAGTGTCAAGTTCATCACCTCTCATTCTCCCATCAACAAATAGCTGCAAGGTTCTGTGATGGCTGGTGAGGCGGATCGAATGCCAGGCACCATCGATCAGCGTGTTATCTTCAATTATCATGGTGATGGGTTTGCTGGCTCCATTCTGGGATGTAAATTTCAGATCACCATTCTCCAGCTCGATCAAGGTGTAGTCTTTACCACTGGAGGCATAAAGTAGCACAGCGTCCGGTTGAATTGTTCTGAAGCTGAACATTAAAGCTTTTTTCTGGGAGTAGTTAAGGTCCCTCTTAATCCTTGCCTCTTCGCTTTCTGAGTATATGGCATGTAGGATTTGGCTCCTTGTGTACATTTCACTAGGCCTGAATTCGATGAATGCTCCAAGTTGGAATGAGAAGGGTGTGAATGCTTCATTACAGTTTGGTGCTAGAATATTATCTCCACAACGACACATGTGGCTGTCCCAAAGGTCAATGCATTGTCCAGTAGTGCCACATTTGGAAACCCCGAATCCTCCTGGTTGTGACTGGCACACGTCTTCAACTCGCATACAATTATCAGATATTGCCCTTGCCTCAAAAGGAGCGGACATGTTCAAATGGCGGCCATTCACAACAACGCTATGTATGCAACCCACAAAGTCATCGGTTTGAAGCTGACCAGGTCTTTCCAACATCACCTCCACATTCTTCACGCCCGCAAGGAGTAATGGCTGTCCGTTGAAGTTCAACGTTCCAGTGGGGCCGACGACATTAGCGTAGCAGCTACTATCACCGGGCCTGCATTCAGAACACACTTCGCCACTTTGTTCACATGAAGCTACAGTCAAAGAGATGACACGACTGTTTCTCGTAGCTGTGATACGGTGCCACTTTCCGTCCGAGATGAATTTGTTCACGGCTATGCTCGTTATAGCAGTCCTCGCGCCGCCGTATGAGAAACTAGCTTTTCCGTCAATCAATTGAATAGCGACGAAATCACTTCTTCCACCAATTTGCTCACCAAATTCGTACACTAATAATGAGTTTCTTTTGTTCGTCGAGAAAGTGATTGAAATATCATTCGTATTAGGATCCAAAGGAGGAAATGCCATGAATGAGCCAGGTCCAAACCCAAATGCCGACTTTTCACAATACCTTCCATAATAATGTTTTTGGCATTTGCATCTCGGGAAAGCTGAACTTGTCCCAACGCTGTTGATACACTCTCCTCCGTTGAGACAGGGATTTGGCTTACAAGCATTTGAAGCGGTCTGACAAAGATTTCCGAAGAAACCAGGTCGGCACAGACAAAAATATCCTCCGTTTTGTTGGTTCTCTTGACAGGAGCCACCATTTCTGCATGGATTTGATTCACAGGCATTGCTTCTCTCCTTGTCACACCTTTTCCCTTGTCGATGAGGAGGGCAGAGACAGGCAAAGTCGTAACCTTGTTTAATACAGGAAGCACCACTTTCGCAGGGATTTGGCTGACAAGGTTCCTTTCTCAGTTGACAATTGGAACCAGTAAACCCTGAAGAACATGAACAGTTGAAATTCAGTTCAACTTGCGGGGATGACAGGATAAGAAGGGGACTTGAACTGAATTGTTGTTGTTGTTTCAACTGGAGGTACTGAGTACATGACGCTCCATTCTGACACACGTTTTGGGTGGAGCACACTGAATAGTTTATGATGATACTTGCATCTAAGAGGATCTCAACGTGACCCTTGTTTGCTATCAACGTGTTCATGATCTGGTCCGTGGAAAGATACTGTCGATCTGCTGTTATTACCGCTAGAATGATGTCCGTTGAGTTCGAATGGGGAATCAATCCATAAATCTGTGGCTCTGCTCGATTGAATATCTGTCTCCAAAATTGAAGTAACTTTGTGTACGATTTCTCAAGAATTCTTTGAGGGGTGACTCCAAACGCACGAATGATGATGGAGTTTGATAAGGTGGAATTTTCAATCGTAGCGAACTCAAACTGCATTGTAGATGCAACCTCAGGATGCCTACCATCGTCCCCAAGGATCTTTACGGAATGTCTCCTGTACGATGGGATCTTGGTAAGGTGTATATCACAACTTGAAGGAATTCTGAAGATGTCCAGGCCACTTTCTAAACGACATGTGTATTGTCCAGTGATGTCATCATCCAGGGGCTCAACAGTAGCAATTTTCTCAGAAGGAAGGATATGTTTAAATGTATAAAGTATTATTTGGGCTCCTCTGGCTTGGGATGGACAATCATTTTTATCGCCAACATGGATCTTCACTTCTTCTCTAGATTTCAGTGGTGGCTTTCCGTTATCAGTTATTTCTACGAGAATCCTAAGCTCTGGGGTCGCCTCTCTATCGAAAGAATCGGTAGTCGTCACGAGTCCAGTTTTCGGATCAACTTTGAACTTTCCAGCATCTGGTCCACCAACCAAATGGTACGTGAAGGGTCCTCCGTTTGGACTCAAGTCGAGATCTTGGGCATGAAGAGTCATTACTCTGGAATTTGATGGTTCATTTTCCAAAACTGTGCCTAATCTGGAGGAGTTCTGCAATGTTGGACCATTATCATTCACGTCAAGGAGATTTATTTTGACGATCGTCGTACCAGTTTGCGGAGGAACTCCAGTGTCGATAGCCCCTACAGTTAAGCTATATGTTGCAATCGACTCTCGATCTAGGCGTTCAGCCGTGTAAATAACGCCAGCAATTGGGTCAATCTTGAAAGTCTTGTTATCATTGCCACTAAGGATCTCATATGTAAAGCGGTTGTTACTTGGTCTCACGTCAATGTCTGTGGCTTTCACGGAAACAATCCTGGAGCCAACATTGACATCTTCACTAATTTGCGATTCATAAACTTCCTTTTCAAACACGGGAGGATCGTTTCCATCCTGAACAGTAATGATGACTTGGGCTTCATCCGTATCGTTGCCTCTGATGGGACCCATATTTTTTGCAAGGACAGTGAGAACTACCCGGGACTGCGACTCTCTATCTAACCTCCTAGAAACAGTGATGGCTCCCGTAGTCGGATTAATAGAAAATCCACGATCGTTACTGGAGCCCACAAATAGATAGTACACAACTCCATCATCCCCACCATCTTCATCTGTCGCCTGTACACTACCAATCAACGATCCAACCAAAGCACTTTCAGATACAGCAAAATGGAAAACTGGCTGCACAAACTTGGGATAGAACTCGTTAACACCCTTCACGTGTACATGGACTTTTGTTGCGCCAACTAAATTCGAATCCGGATTTGAAGCGAGGATGTCCAAGAAGTAGTCTTGACGATACTCAAAATCAAATGACTTTGTTGATGATATTACTCCCGTTACTGGATCGACAGTAAAGGCGTGCTTTCCTGAGCCTCCAACAATTGCATAACGAATCACTCCATTCTTAGGGGAGTCTTTATCCTTCGCCTCCAGCTTGAAGACCTTCTGGTTGATACGCATATTCTCAAATACAAAAGCGTCGTATGATTCCTCTTCGAAATAGGGAGCATTGTCATTCACGTCAGTTAGTATGACAGTAAGTTCGGCTTCACTTGATTTTGAATGAAAGCCTCTGTCAGTCGCGGTGATGACAAGACGATATTCTTCGTTCATATCGTAATCCAGGCTTTTGCTAATGCTAACAACACCGGTATTCTGGTCGATTGAGAACCAGCCAAAATCATTCCCTTTCGTGATGTTGTAGAGGACTTGTCCATTTGGACCATGGTCTTTGTCAGTGGCCTGGACAGTGACGATTACAGTGCCAAGGGCTTCATTCTCAGGGACAATTACTCTGTAACTGAGGGCACTAAACACCGGACTGTAGATGTTCGGTCCAGTGACCATCAATATCACGGAAGTATCATCAGATTGAGGGGGAATGCCTTTGTCGGTAACTCTAACTTGAAGATTATATTGCTGATTCATTTTTCCACCAAGTGGCTTTGCCAAGTAAATCCAACCCGTTTGCTTTTCAACATCAAAATATTCTGTGCCATTGCCTGAGATTTTGAGGTACTCTAGTTCGGAGTTGACACCAAAGTCTAGCGGGTCGGTGGCCATAATCTGGATGATTTTGTGTCCCACTGTAGTATTCTCCAATACAGGAATGAAGTACGGCTTCTTCATAGGGTTATCATTCAAATCTTGCACGTTTACTATGACAGTCGCCGTTCCGGTTTTAGGCGGTATTCCTTTGTCAACGGCTTGGACATTGAAGATGTACTGAGATTGTTCCTCTCTGTCTAACTTGACCTTGGCATAGGTTTTCCCAGAATCAGGGTCAATCTTAAAAATGGATCCATAGCGGGCTTCACTTTCTCCAGTAAGGAAATACCGCATTTCTCCATTTCTCCCAGTGTCTTTGTCAGAAGCTATCAAAGTTGCAATTAGTTTTGGTCCTGGTTCTTCCTCAGGTACGCTCAAGTTGTAGAGCTTTTCGTGAAACACTGGTGCGTTGTCATTCACGTCGGTGACATTAATATGAAGGGGTATAGCACTGCGAAAGTCGGGAGCTTCGTCGTCACAAACCTCGACCCAGAGTTCGTACTTATTTGCAGTTTCGTAATCCAACCCTTTGGAGGAGACCTTCACCTGTCCAGATCTCTTATCAACTGTGAAGGCTCCACCCAAGTTGCCGCCTCCAATGAAAAAGGAGAATCTCCTCCCCTGCCTGGATGGGGGTATCGACGGAGAGGGGATGCCTTGCAGAGTTGTAACAACATGACCAGCGGTGACATTTTCATTAAATGAAAACTCCGTGTGGGTTGACTTCACTTGCGGAAAAACGATATGGTTAGCCAGGTTTACTTGGACATTGACAGAGGAACTCAAGGGATCCTTGAGAGCCGCGTCTATTGCATGCACCTCCACATTTAACTGGGTCTTTCCGCTTTTGTTCACCTGTCTCAAGGCTTTAATTACACCGGTAGCCTCATTGATCTGGAATTTGTCCGCGTCGGTACCTGTCATGAAGTAACGGAGTTTACTATTAACACCAAAGTCGGCATCCGTAGCGGACACTCCGATAACGTAACTTCCGCCAGCGATGTTATCCGGAATCTTGACGGAATATGAAGATAACAAAAACTTTGGAGGGTTGTCATTTTGATCCTTCACGAAAATTGTAACTGCTGCAGTCGAACTTTTCCTGAAAATTTGGCTCATGTCACTTGCAACAACTTTGAACTTGTACGCATCCCTCGATTCACGGTCAATCTCACCATTTGTCAAAATCTCACCGCTTTCCTGGTTTATTACAAACGGTATGTCGAAGTTGCTCAAAATTTCATAACTAAAGAAAAATAATCAGAGTCCAAATTATTTATCATGATTGACAGATTAAGTATTAGTAATTAATTAATTATCGTAAATGCTAACCTCAGCTTTGCATTTAACCCTTCGTCCAAATCGAAAGCATCTACTTTTGCAACGCTCGTTCCTTCTGGAGAGTTTTCTAAAACGTTAAATTCATATCGGTCTTGATCGAACTTCGGCTCGCAGTCGTTATCATCGCTGATCAGGACACGGACCATTCCTGTTCCAGTGAGACGTGGAGTTCCTGTAAGACCATCAAATAAACATTTTTTTTTTGTCAACTTCTACTGTCATTAAATCAGCATCTCAATCTCCTCAAACTACAAAAAAAAAGCCAAGCAAAAAATTCTTTGCGGGTTACATGATTACATAGAAAACCGTATTCGCTTTTATAAAATACGTAGTGTTCGTTCTCTTTATCATCTCAATCAAAACCTGCATTATATATTCCATGCGATTTTATAATCGAGCAAATACGGTTATAGTAATGATATTGAATCAAACGAGATAAAGATCAAGAAAAGCCATTTCATTTATTGTTTCAGGGTTTAAGTTTCCAATTGAATTGAATCACATCACATCAATCTGGACTGGACTGGACTAGACAAGACCAGGACTAAGACCCAAC
>JAHZMX010003692.1:1221-22330 GCA_027743895.1 Seira musarum
GCTGGCTTGTTTACCACTTACGTGGACCCGAGGTGAAATTAGTGACTCAGTCCAACTCAACGCAGCTTCGTTCTTTTCTCTCTCTCGTTTCCCTTGTCCTATTTTTTATTAGAGGTTATTTCCATTAAAAATTCACAGCGTTTTTTTTTTTGCAAACAGCTTCTTCCACACAAACAAACTGAATGAAGGTTACTTACAGAGAGAAAAAAGTTTGCCCACTTACTTCCTCACCATATTAATACCATTTCGGTTTTTATGCATATGCATATAAAGCGGACGTTTGATGTTATGCTTGAATAGAGAGAGAAAGAGAACCTTTTCCAAGATGCGCATGTATGTATGTAGGTAGGCAAGCATAAACGTGTATTTATAGTTTGTTTTTCATCTTTTGTCCTTGATAACATGGAACATGTAACATTTCTGTCCTCATTTTCTCCCACAAAAAAACTGTACAAAACATGACAGTTTTTCATGTTCATAATATGCATACGCATCAAACTCTGAAAATATTTTTTGCTTTGAGGTAGGTCATCCGTTAAATCACAATTCAAGGACATGAATTTTGACCGACTAAACTCCACTAATTGATTGTTACTTATTAATTAAATGAGGACTGCAATTGCCGCTTATGTTTTGTACAGTTCTAGACTGAGAAGGATTCCAATAATTCGTTTTAAATACTTGGGTTCACTCAACTGTAGTGATTTAAGTAACGAAGCCGTCTTAAACCCTACGACCATCCCGAAATTTCCATAAAAATTCCGCCCAAACTGAATGTACCCATATCAATGCAAGTGCATCATGAAAATATCTTTTGGTTGGGATAGGTCATCCATCACATGACAATTCAAGGACATGAATTTTAATTGATTGTTATTAATTAAATGAGGACAGCAATTGGGGTTCAGCAGGTTCGGTACAGTTTTAGACTGAAAAGAATTCCATTAATTTGTTTTAAATACTCGGGTTCACTCAACTGCATTGATAAGTAACGAAGACGCCTTAGATCCTACGACCATCCCCAAATTTCCATAAAAATTCCTCCCAAAAACTGAATGAATCAATATCAATGCATGTGCTCAAAGCTCCGGTTTTGTAAACACTTTTGGAGCTCTCAGGTTTCTCTACTTTGAAAGGGCAAAATTAAGAAGCAAATCAAAACATAACTGGCACGTCGACGGTTCCGATAAAAAAAACAAGTTATGAATACAATTACCATGCTTTAATTTTTTTCTCTCTGTCTTGATCACAACGCAACACAACATGAAGGAAGGTGCATGAAAGTTTTGTAAATTACAAAAGTGTGTGTATGTGTGTGCAAGCCCTTACACTGTGAAAATGATTAAGTAGGCAGTAGATAATACGATTTTCCCCATGAATTTTACAAGAAGCACGAAATTTATCATCAAGATATGAAAGCTGATCTTGATTCTTCAAAAAACCTTCACCGAAGAAGATAGAGAAGAAATTTCTACGTCAGAAGCAAGAGGGGATAGGGATATTTTTTTGGACATGGATTAAAAACCAGAGATTTTATACGCACCATGTAATTACAATAAATGAACTTGATAGACGACATTTCTGGCGTTCTTTTGCCATCGGTAAAAAAGAATCTTTTTGGTTAGTCGTTCAATTAAACGGGAAAAGTTCTCTGATTTTCCCAAGGCAAGAAAGGGGGAACACGGGATTCGAAGAAAACAACAATAGAAAAAAAAATACTGGATGGGTTGAGAATGATAATGATGATTAAGGTTATGAGGCTTTTTCGGTTTTTCATTCATTCTATTGTTTAGCAAGTCCAAAAGAGACTGCCGAAAGGAATTGTAAAAACGTTTGGATTGGGATTTCAAATATAAAGTGTATATTGAGATCAACAAAAAGACAACATTTTACGCGACAATTTTTAAGAAAATGCTCCTAAATTTTTCTCTTTTCTTCATAAAAATGTCAAATCTTGTTATTTTATTCGTACTTTGTGCAAACATCATTTTGACAACAACTGACAGGCTAAAAAAAAGAGGTTGATGATGATGATGACACGACCAACAATTGTAAAGTAAGACTGCAAAAAAAACATATTTGGAGAAATATATGAAGTGATATTTTTCTTATCCCTTTTCAAGTCTGATAAGCAAAACTCGTGTTCCCCTCATGAAAATCACGTTTCTTTGTTTAGAAATTTGAATTCAAAGCCATATCACAATCATGGGGATGATGATGATGGTGATGGCTTTGACTGCATACACCTTTTATATTTATGAACTATTTGCATTTTATTACAACTCGATGGAATGCACCAGTTAGGTTGAAAATAAATGAAAAGAGAGTCAGGGAAAGAAAAAAAGAGAAAAATCAGTTAACCAGATTGACAGGATGATGCTTAGGTAGGTGGTGAAATGGAATGCTCAATAATATTTTATGTCGTGCTCAACACAGAATAAGAATAGAGTGCATTACTTCTTTTTTTATTTATAAGTGTATTCAAATAACCCGTTTTTATTCAACCAATTCAATTCTCTTAAAAAGCAAACAAACAAGCCAACAACCAAAGACTGCAGATCATACCAAATAAAAAAAATATTTGGATTGAACTTTACTTACTTCTTCAGTGAGTGGTACAAGAAGACGCTGTTTCAAACAAAGTGATGCATGATTCCCACTATTTATTACTTTTTTTTCGTAATCGTAGGCAAGGACGAGACGAAGGCTTCACATAACCTCATTCGTTATATCATATATCATACTTATCACACTACAAAACATACCAAAGCAACTCCTGTCTCGCAGGAGTGGGGGACAAATAAACACGAATTCTTTGGCTTGGGAGAAAAAAAAAGATCTTGCCATTGATCTGAAACCGTAGGACTTTTTTATTCTCGTATTTTGCAATTCGCCGACTCTACTACAGATATGACATGACATTCTCTGCCTCTTTTTTTTGGCTTTTGCTTTATGGAAGAATAAAACACCGTAAGACACGCTCGCTCACGGTTCACCACCACATTTTTCCTTGGAGAACGATATCTCACATTTTTTTCTTCAATACACCCTATTATTTCCTCCCTTGAGTATCATCATCCCCACTACTCTACTCCCGATTCATCTCACTTTTCACACAATGGGTTCAGCTTTGCATGAGATAATAATTTAGAATTCGAGGTATGCACCGAATAAAAAAAAGTGTGGTGGAATGCAAAAGCAAAAAGAAAAGAAAGTAGTGGGAACATTATAAATTTGGATCTTGTTACCAAATATTCCGACTAAAGCTCATTCGTATGCTGATCAGTCATTTGGATGCTGGCAAGTCTAAGTGAGATGAGATGGATGAATGGTGTGGTTTCGTTTTTGTGGTGGGTTTTTAAGCATGATATATTTTAAAATTTAATGGAGAGAGCGCTCTAGGAATGAGTCTATTCGTTTTTTTTGCAATATATGCGCTCAGTAAGCGAGTGTCATTTGAAGCACGTTAAAAAAAGGACGTTTTTTAAGTAAAAAATAATAATATCAGGACCAGGACAGAAGTGGGGTTTAAATACGGAAGGGGGATTACTTGATAAAGACTGACAAGATTTTCGTGTACATGTAATGGAACGTCAGTCAATCACCTGTAATAACCGACAGATGATCCTTCCCTCAATTCTAAAAATTATCATTTTGTCATTGCCAAATGCGAACAGGAAGGAGAGGGTTTACACGAAAGAGGTTAAGTTTATTCTTTTTAAGGGAATTGCGAAATGCGACGTTACTTTACTCATAGAGAGTAAAAAACATGTTTTTGCAGTAATGGTAATGCCAGAAAATTATATAAAAACAAGCTTGTTTTTTTCTACACTTCTCCCTCGCGATTCCTGGAATTGGAATGCGTGCAATTTTTTTTTTCAAATTGCTTATATTACTCGTGTTACAGGCAAAAAGCATTAAGTTTTCCCTTAATTTTTCTTTATGGCAAAGCACTGTAATTTTGTGACCACATGCATCCATACATGAACCAAAAAATACAACTACGAATGGATGAAAAAAACGAAATTATTATTGTTTCGCAGAAAAAATAGTTTGCAATGCACTTCTCTTCCCCTTTTCAACCTTTTCGCAAATGGGAGAAAACGAACATGCAAAATGCATTCAACTCTTTATCATGGTCATATATGCGAGACTACATTATTATCAACTTATCTTTAAGGGGAACTGGGTACAATAAAGATACCGCAAGCGAGAAGCGAAAACAGAAAAGGGCGAGGGGGATTACGAATAAATATTTTTGAAACGCATACGGCAAGCATGAGGGAAATTGCTTTTCCTAATTTCCCCTAAAAAATGAAAAAAATGATAATGGAATGCATTTCTTCGAAATATCATCATCAGAAAATGGGCTGATTCATTTTATGGAATAAAAATGTTCTCTTTATCCCAAGAGCCGCACAAGTTAAGTTTACTACTCTTGAGTGTTCGATATGGTTATCTGTCGTTAACATAAAAATATTAATTATCAACTTATCTTTAAGGGGAACTGGGTACAATAAAGATACCGCAAGCGAGAAGCGAAAACAGAAAAGGGCGAGGGGGATTACGAATAAATATTTTTGCAACGCATACGGCAAGCATGAGAGAAATTGCTTTTCCTAATTTCCCCTAAAAAATGAAAAAATGATAATGGAATGCATTTCTTTGAAATATCATCATCAGAAAATGGGCTGATTCATTTTATGGAATAAAAATGTTCTCTTTTATCCCAAGAGCCGCACAAGTTAAGTTTACTACTCTTGAGTGTTCGATATGGTTATCTGTCGTTAACATAAAAATATTCGAGTATGCAATTAGCAAGTTCTATCTTGGGTGTTCTCTCATTCTTCCAGGTAATTTTTAATTTAGGTTATGGTCACTAACTCAGTGGTTGGTTGCTGTTGTACATCTTCTTCCCTGGAGGAAAGGATTCATACATGCACGGCTTAATGATTTCAAAGAATTCATTTTTTCCCCCTTTTATATTTATCATATCATAATAACCACCAGCATGATCAATTTCAATTCAGGGCTGTGCAAAATTGCGTACATAAAACTCTTCATTCCTGACAACCGGTTAATCAACTAATATTTTTTCGCAACATGTGAAAGAATTCTTCACTAATGTAATTTTCTTTCCATCATTTAATTTTATGAAGGTATGTGGGGATGAGTAATGAACGGCCAGTTTTATGTCTCATTTCTACTTCTTCTTGTCCTCCTTATTCCAAACATAAACTTCAAATGTGTCGCTATTAATTTGGCGTGTGCAAGTTTTTTGGTCGAGAAGTTCAAAGGAATTTTTTTATTTTCTGTTGCTTTTGGCACAAAAAAAGTGATCATCTGCTCACAGATCAGATCAAGCTAAGCCAAACCAAACGAAACCTAACCACAATGATGGGGTATTATGGAAATATGTAGTACTTTCATTTTGTATATATAGCCATTTGCCTGGTCTGACACAGATGACAAGGGAAAATGTTATGAAGTTTATCGTGCAAAATACACTGTTTTATGTCACGTTGCTGTTCCTGCTGTTGATGTTCTGCTGAGTTGTGTTATCGGAACACGTTTGCTAAAAAACTATGCATGCGTCACTGACTTTCAACATTTATCATTTTTCGTACCTATTATGAATTCGCTGTGCTAAGCATTTTTTACTTCACCACTTTAATATCATCATTTATGACACGTGATAAGGTGTTAAAACTAAGTATATGCGAGTATGATATAAGTATTTATATTCCAAATCGCTTTGTTCATGCATGCACCTCGAGTTTACGTTAGATTGGGAGACATTGCAACTTTAGAGTCCAAAAAATCGATTGATTGAGTTGCTAAAGGAAAAGGAAGAATTGGAACCTTTTGTGTCACCTTCTCCATCTTCAACGGTAGGGAAAGGGCATTGACTAAGAGAATGAGAAAATAGTCTTTCGTCCTCTCACCCTCACCAGACCAGCAAGGAATGAAACAATAACCTCTTTTTACACTAACGATAACGATTCGTTATCATCATCATCGGCTGGTTCACTAGATTAAGAGTATGCAGTGTTATTTCCTGCATTTTCTCCGGTAACCATCATGTGCCATTTTCTGAAGAAAAAAATTAAGAAAGAAAGAATAGCAACACAAAACTCAAGAGAACAGAACAGGTAGCAGTTGGAAGATGAAATGCTATACCTTGCATATTTCTCTTTTCCAGTCTGAACGTAAGCATTTTACTTCGAAAAATAAATGCCTCTTTTGTATCCCAGAATAACAAAACAGCAAAGATAGGAGAAAGGAATACATGAACACATTCACATTATATCGGCTCTGCATAATTTTCAATATCAGAAGAAAACGTTGTGGCTTTGGTTTTGCTTCTGAAATGCCATTGCAAATTCCAAAGCTTCCACCAATTCCTAAAGTATCAAGAGCAAGAGCCAGTGTTTTTTTTGTTTCATTATTCCGAAAATTATGAAAAGTGATGGTGATAGCGATGATGATGACCTCAACGATGCGATGCATAGTGATAGTAATGATGATGGTGCGTGGGATAAATGGGATGGTAGCACGAGCATCGTGTTTCTTTTAGCTGTATTCATATCAATATTCATCGTTAAATATGTTCCTCCTTCCAAAATATTACTAGCAAATGAGCTTACTCTACTATCCTCTCCTACCGAGAACTCTTCTCACAAATATAGAAGAAAAAACGGAGGAAGCAAAAATGTGCCAAGAAAACATGGCTTCTCTCAAACATTTTTTTTATTTCCTATTGCCCAGAGTATTGGTAGCATATCTAAAGTCAGTATCAGCACATACCACACAAGTACGAGAGGAAAAAGTACGCCACCAACTATACCACCGTGATCATCATCACCATCAACATAATCAGCTTCATCATCATCACGATATCAGCGTAACTTTACCAGTTGTAGTAGTAGTATTAGTAGTACTAGTGTGTCATGATATATTGGTGAGAGAACATAAAACGATTCCGAAATCTTCCACTAACAGCTATACCTACTACTACTACTACATACTTACTCCTTTAGATTTTTTTCCCTTGCAAAAAAAAAATATCTACTTTTTTTATTGTTAGTGGGGAGAAATAACTATACTTATAGAATAGCGGTGGAAGAAAAAGCTCTTTGAGAGAAAAGAAGTAAAAGAGAAGCGGAAGAAAAAAAATTACATGAGGAGAGCTAGAGTTGGAGTTCTTCGGCCGGTCGGTTCCTAAAAAAATTGTAGCGAAGCGAAAGGCAGGCGGTGCAATGCAGATTGCACTTCATGCTGATGTTGATGGTTCTTCCATGTTCCAAGCCTGGGACAAGAAAACGCGCTATTTTTCGCGTTCTTATGATTCCATACTCCTCGATAAAATATAGGCATAAAATGATCAGGACGATATGATATAACTGTGGTGGTTCGGTTCGGTGTGGGGAAGTGACGCTTTTTTTGCAATACAATATGGATGGAGGTGTGCGATGTGTAGTACAGCACGACCATAACTATGACGATGACGATAAGACGATGAGAGGTAAACACTGCTACCATTACTACTACTACAACTACTTCTTCTTCATAAAGTTGAATAGGTCCGTTGACTTTATGCCCAAACGATCATCACTCTACAAAAGAAAGATCCTTGATCTTAGGTGAAGGTGATCTACCTATAACACCGATCATGGCAAAATAAAAGAGAAAAGCTGTCGCGGGGAAATAAACTTTTTCCTTGCAAAAAAAATAAAACGCTTGCCAAATTGCAATTGGATATTTCCGAAAGTACATGTTTAAATCTTTGCTCTTGCAGACGTAAGTAGGCTTCGTGGAAAACTGTATGAAACGACCATATCATAACCTGGAGGTCGGTTTTCTCTTTCTCTACAACTTTGTACACGACACGATTTAGAGCTAAGAAGTACCTATTTGTTTACAGCATTGGGTTCATACTACTTGATGGATATGGTAGATTTGATTAAGAAAATGAATGTGACACTTTGTTCTGACAAAGGAATTTTAAAACAAAACTGAACCCTACAGAAAATGAGAAATTTACTTTATTTTTATTCCATACTCAATCAAAACGCCTGTCACGGGTTTAACATGAATAATGAACGTATTTAGCGATAACGAATCCGAAGTACGACGTACATGGCTAGAATTCTACGAAACGAAGTTGTTTTACTTTTTTTTTACCAAAACTAACAATTTAGGTACAGTTCAAAGGTAGCAAATCATTAAAACAATTTGAAGAACTTTTGTTTTGAAAAATGAGGTATAAACATGACCGAATTCAAGTTTGAAGAGAAAGTGAAGCGAAATGAATACAAATCGTATCAACGTTTCCTGGATGTTCAAAAATGTTTTCGTTACAAAGTACAAAAATTGGTTTATCCTTCACGAAAATTTGTTTTTCGCCGACTTCCCGTTTCATCTCTTTGAACTGTTCCAATTTTACAATGAGATCAACTCCGAATAGGTAACCTTATTACAAATTCGGAAAGTAGGGAAGTGTTTACTAATCTGATCATGCATAAAATAAACCTAATTTTAATGCGTCAGTCAGTCGCATTTACTTATTTTCGTCCTCTTTCGGAGGATGTCAAATACAATCAAATCAGATGGAACTAGATTTTGTTTTTCAGGAAATCTGAATTATTTAACATCTCCCGAGTTCTACAACTGTCACTGTCATGACCTGCTTGAAATACTTACTTTCCTCGATCGTTGACAGTATCCATAATATTTTTATGGGATTGACACGAATTTTTTATTGCTTTGCCTCTCTTAAAAAAGTTGAGTAAGGTCATGAATATTTCGATTTTTCCTTGTCAGGAAGAAGCCAACAACTCTTGAGAAAAACAGAAACTTGAGCGTGCCATGCTATGCCATGTTCAGGCCAGACCAGGCACGGTAGATACAAATGTAATGCAACATAAGAAGAACATTTCACAAAAAGTGCAAAACAAACTTGAGTATGTAAACCAATTCGCAAGCAAGAAAAATCCTGATCATGATGTGATGGCTATGGCTTCTTTTCTTTCTACAGATGAGTGCGCTGTAAGTATTCTCTACTGCGCAACATTATATCTCAAGTGAAAAATAATACGCCTTTCTTTTCCAAACATGATAACTCCAAAACAGCGTATTTCACTAAAGGAGAGCAATAAGAAGTTGTTTGTTTTGCAAAACTATCTAGGTCGACGACGAATGTATCAAGAAAAATAAACTTTTTTCTTGCAAATATCTTGTAAACGTTGTAGATACTTTTACATGTACTTTCGCACTTTATTACTTACTGTAGTGGACGTCGCGCCAAAAAAGATTGGTCATAGCCCATACGATCGACTACAAAAAATAGAATCAATGATGATGGCGACTTAATGATGAGATGAGATCGTATCCGATAGACTCACATGAATACATATGAAATGCTTTAGATGTATTTTTTTGCAATGAATCATGATGCGCTGCATCGCATCCATGTACCAGATGTTGCAATTGTTTCCAATTTGGCCTTGGATTTTCTCTCCCTTTTCCTAAGCATTTGCATTTACAGACCATAAACTTCCAATTCCAGAAGTACCGGGAACATTTAGGAAAGAAACCTAGAAAAAAACGACCAGTGTTGTTTGTGAAAAAAAGCAGAACTATTGTTTGTGAATACTGCAAATCCCCTAAAATCATACTTACCTACAAAATGAAACCTGACACAGGTAATGAAACCTGACACAGGTATAGATGATTACTGAAAGGAAGAGACCAATTACCAATAACGAGTGAATTGGAAGTTGTGGAAATTGTATGCTGCTACTTATGGTACCATTTCTCCATCTCCATATGCCAGTTTTTTTACCCAAAAGCAAAATCTTCCTGACGAAAAAACCAAACTTACCTTCGTTGCCCAATCTATCCTTTGTGATTTTGTATCAAGTCAAGCATGAAGCCCTTGTAGTCATGCACTGCAAATTTCTTTGTAGAACCAGTACCTTTACATCCCTCTAAACCTGGGAAAGTTTGTGTTGTACAACACAAACAAATTGCATTACCTTTACTTAAGGGTAAAAAAATATACCCCCCTATTTACTCTTGTCTTGACGCTAGAAATGTTGATATCACGATTCCAAGAATCAAAACAAGAGAGGAAATGCAATAAAAACATTAGGTTTTAACTACATTTACTGCGTTTTTTGTGTAACTCTTCGCAAAACATTTTAATTTAATAGTCTTCCTCGTTGGGCATCATAAACAAGGCCATTTGGAATTGGCTGATTTGACATTAATTTTTCTTTCCTTGCCATCTACAAATCCAAACATTTGCTGAAAGATGACGATTGTAGATTTTTTATGTGATTTTAAAATATGTAGGTGTAATACCTACATACGTACTACGAAAGAATGTTAAACAAAACTAAAGTGAAACAACTGTGAAAACCATTTTTTTTTCTGCGACGCTGTTAGTTTATTGAATACAGTGATTAGGCATATTTTTTTCGTGTTATCTTGAGTAAGCAAAGGACACGCATAAAAAATTCTTCATTGGTTTTTGGTGACAACTTCAGCTGGTGACACAGAAAAGAAATAGGTAATCACAGTCACACTTGATGGTAGTATTACATTCATTTTTCACGTTGTTTGTTTTTTATTCGGCAGAATAATGAAAGACCAATCCAATCCAATCGTCTTGTTAACATTTGCTTGGCTTACACATCATACCAACCTACTAAGCTCCCATTTGCCTCGTAATAATCTTCTATTGGTATTTTGTACGATTAAAAAGCGTACAAACAAACCATTCATGTCAATTGGGAGGGAAGTCTGATAGAAGATTGATTGCGAATGAGTGTGTGACGATGCACATTCTCGAACTCTCAGCCACATTTTAGCAACGATAGCACTAAATACTCCACAAAAATTTGCAGATGAAAATCATGGCCGTAACGCAATGCAATGTTTGCTTTTATTTTTTTCCGGAGGAAAAAAAAAGGACTCGACTGCGGCCATGTTAATGTTCGTTATTTCTCTGTTTAAAAAAATAATATTGCGTGCTTCAAGCATTGCGGTATGCATGTAAAATAGATTTAGAAACTTGTGATTCCGTTGGTGTTTTCAAATATTTAAACTTGATTTGTACATTTGCCGGCAACGGCAACTGAAGTGAAGTGGTCCAAATGCTTACGATTACGACACGTCTGCCTGCGCTTTCAAAAAGGACAATCTAATCTCAGGAGATTTCTGGTGTCGGTGAAATGATGGTGGATGGGGCTTAGAAGTGATGAAATGACCGAAAAAATTGACATGCGCAATTAAAGTTGAGCTAACAAAAACATACACTCAACCTAATTGAAAGGGATGGTTGTGTTGTATGCAGAGGGAAAGGATCTTATGCCAAAAAAAAAATCTGAGAAAATATTTGCCCACATTTTTACTAGTCTGTCGGTAAATAACGTCGATGATTCAAAAGGCGTAGGATTGAATTTTTTTAGGACGAAGAATTGAGATTGAAGAGTCGTCTCATGTTTGACTCTGTATGAACTTTTGATTCCATCAGATTTACCTATGCAGACTTTCCCCGCTCCGCACTTGAATACAAACGAACATCTCCGATGAATTCGGAAATACGGGGTAAATGAAGGGGATGCATGTAAAAAGCGCGAAATCACCGTCATTAAAAGATTTTAAAAGCGTTGCAGCGTTTTGCAGTAATTAGATAACGTTAACTCAAGTCAGACAAGTTTTTTTTTCTTCATAAACGTTAATGAGCTATGATGATGTGAAGTGAGGAGGTTATAGAACCAATTTTTATTTTTAGCTGTAGTTGTGGTTATGGTAGTCGCACTTCTCTTGCTCCTTTCCGCCGACGTCTGTACTATACCGACGTGCGTACTTACTGACGAGACGTTTCGTGTCATTCTCTGTAAAAATCTTTTACTCCTCTTCAAATGTGAGTAAATATTTTTTTTTGCAATATTTAGGAAGGATCTTGTCAACATTTTATAGGAGGCAATCCTGCAAATAATCCGTTTCTTGTTTCACCTTGTTTCTCAAATTAGTCTAGACTCGTTATACAAGAAAATATTTTAGAGCTCATTAGAAATTCACTTCATTTTCCATCTCCTTCTTTTCCCGACGAACCGCACAAATTTATCTTTGTTATGTACTTACGTTACGTATCGAGATGTAAAGTAAAAAAAATACATATGTTTGGAAATCTACAATAGTCATCTTTTCTCTCCTTCAAAAAATTTTCCATTTTATTTGTGAATACAAAGTCATGAATACAAATTGGATTTCATTTTTATTCCTTTGGAAGGAAAAAAAATCTCTGCATTTTTTGACCTGGAGTGCTTTTCCTCGCAAATGCCGTATCATCTTCAATCTTGTCTACATAATACACGCATTAAAATACCGAGTATTACCCCATTCCACGATCAGCCCGAGAAGATGTTTTCATTACTACTATCCAAGCGAAGAAGTCGAGTCGGAGTCGTAAGTATATAGCTTCATCTAAACATTAATGTCAGATATTTTTGGTTGAAGTGGTGTTGAGAGATGAGAACAATCAGAATTTTTGATATGATCACCTACGAACAAAACTAAACATCACGTCATGCCATCCTTCTCGACTCTTCTGGTCTTACCTACCGCATGCACAAAATATCATAAAAAACATGTATATTATGATATAAAAATGAAATGGTAGGGCGGTCGGTCGATCGGTCTTGATATTGTACTTTCCAACCAAAAACATTTATTCCCTGGAAATACTAATACAGACGCAATAAGCAATTTTTATTCATAAAAGAAGTACAAAAGTGGAATATTGAAGAATTCGAGCAATAGCAAAAGAGATTCATCTTCATCGTGTTTGCTGTTGTGAAAACAGTGAACCACGTATTCTCATGACAGGAACTGTAAAGCCACGCCACGAATTTTAAAATTTAATTATAATCATTACGATTATTGCTTTGAATCACAGGACGACTACTGCTCACTGCATAATAATACGTTTATAAAAACTCCCCTCTCTCTTGAAAAATGCCAATTTTCAATTTTGGAATGTTTTGAAAAGAAGTAGGAAGCTTGTTCCTTGAACATAGGAAATTAGCATAATAAGAGCTCGCGTGTTTCTCAAGGCTTCGAATCGGGTTCATTGTCACTTTGATTTGAAGAGTCAAAGGTATTACGATCCCAAGAAAATAATGATTTTAAGAACCGCTTAGATTTTTAAATAATGATAAGTCACAGATGATGTTATCTCAATTTTTCTGCGTAGTTAAAAAAAACGCTTTTCCCTCCATTTAGTATCTCACCTTTTTAACTAAAATCTTAAAAACTTTATTAATCAAATCCACGCCAGCATCTTGGTTGGCTCACAGCAGTACCTGTAATAAAAAATTAATGAATGACTCTCCAAGTCATACCATAGCACACCAACCACCACCACCACCTCACCACTCCACTCAATACCACCACCACCATACTTACATACGACCATTGCCATAAGCGCACCCAAAAACCATTATCAGTTTTATCTCTATCGTGTGATGTGTACAGATTAATTAATGTTCTCCCAGTTTGAGTGTGAAAACAAAAGGGGAGAGAAATGAATGGGCTTGAAAAAAAATCTCACTCAAAAGTAAATAGGTACTTCCTCATATCTCTGCAACCCGTTTTTTCATCAATGGACTACGACGAAATAAGTTGTTGTTGA
The DNA here is from genome assembly GCA_027743895.1 of Seira musarum. Classification (NCBI taxonomy): domain Eukaryota; kingdom Metazoa; phylum Arthropoda; class Collembola; order Entomobryomorpha; family Entomobryidae; genus Seira; species Seira musarum. The sequence continues at coordinate 14,924 of JAHZMX010003692.1, forward strand.
GAAGTTCATGCCAAAAAAATGAAAGCAAACCTTTGCATTATATTTCACTTTGGATTAAATATTGGAACAGGTTGCCATTTCATATCAGTCAGTGGTGGAACGTGAAAAAATCATTAAACTCGAAACACGTACATTTCGCATATCCTCCATGTTTTTTTTTATTTTTCTCATTCATAAATCGAATGAGAAAATCTTTGCAATTTTCGACGGGATTTTATGAAATAACAAAAAAGCTCAACCTGGGCCTGTTATGTTGGATGCTGTAATGAAAGCGTATTAAAACGAAAATACAAATATTTTTTTGCCATTTACAAAGCATTTAATGCTTGGGCTACTCTCCTCTCATTTCCCAATAAATCAATCTCCCCTGCTTTGTGAAGACTTATGTAATGTTCATCGTTTGAAAAAAAGAAATTAAAGATAGGTGTAGTAAGTAATCTATCTATCATATGCAGTAAGTATAGTCAGAGTTAATTTAGTTGTGCTACGTGATCTGTCAGTCCACTACATAAGTATTTTCTGATGGGAATTTTCTTTAAATGAACTGTACTCTATGCGCTCATAAATTCACAAGAGGTTAGTTTAGTGGAGAAATGCTCAGAATTTTGAATGAATGAAAAATGTGTAATGAAATCCCACGGACAAGGATCGGATCGATTTACGCCAACTTTTTTTAATTGGATGAGTAACATCTTGTTTGGGGGATAATTTAGCAGTGGTTTACGGACTTTAAGAATTGCTTGAGTAATTGCAAAGCTTCAATTTTACTTATTATTATGCTATGCAGTTCAAGAAAAGTAGGTATGTGTATAGTTTTAATTACAAAAGAGAGTCTTAAACGAATGAAATATTTTTTTTTCTCAGATTTTGAGTGACGGATTCACTTAAAAATTACCTATTTTCTGCTTAAAAATTATTGTGTAATTATACCTTGCACTTGAGTCATTATCCAATATCAGAATTACTATTGCCTTTTTTACGAGCTCTGAAGATATCCATGTTTGAGGAATAAACCGGCTCAACTCATTCACATGAGCGGACGTCATCAACGTTCCGAGGTGAAGTGAAATGAGTATTTTTAGGCCACTAAAGATAAACACACATATTTGTAATCGAGTTTATCGAGTACCGCCCCAAAAAAATTCTGGCATTCTTCAGAACAAATGTGAAAAGTCATCTTCATGACTTCACTATTACTGTTACATAGTACTTACCTCTTGATTTTCTATTTGTATTACTTTGTACTCTCTGTGGAGTGGACTCTTCACTGCAACTTGCACCGGAGTCGGAGTAATCACCTTTATTAGCCATTAAGGGCAGTGTAATGGTTTTAATAGTGTTGTATAGTAGATGTACTTGAACAATTTTTTTGCAATGATTCCTATTGTTTTTTTTATTTGCCCAAATGTATGGATTGAGAAGCAGTTTAGATAAATGTGGTGTGGTGTGGTGTTGTAGTGGTGCGAGGTTGTACATCATTCTTATCCTTAACTAGATCCTTATTGGTACATAAAAGTCGTCGTCGTGTTCATTCCCCGCACTATTCACCTCAAAACAGATTTATTTGAGGAGTTGTGTGTATAAGGATTATTTAATGGGTTTATTATGCATATTATTCAATCAACTTTTGTTTCACGCGCAAAAAAACCTGGGTTGAATCCCTTTCTCTTTTTAAAAGCCTACCTGAAAATTCCAAGACAGGCCAAGTCAAAAAGAGAAAAACAAAACAAGCTACTACCGCCGTCACCTATATAAAACAAGAGATAAAGGGAAAGCGTTTGAGTTCTTTTTAAATGGGATTTGTAAACTTTTAAATCAGTTTTGTATGGATAACATGTAATAATCTTATCTTAAGTGCACTTTTTGTTGAAGAAAATGTGCTTTAATAGCTCCATTTTCACCTGATCTATGAGATCACCTACTGGCATTTGTAATCACCTTATTTTCTCCACCTCACAACACAAACTTGCTCTGACCATAAGAAAATGGATTAACGGAGATTTTTAAAAAATGACAAAGCTTTTCAAAATATTCGGAAAATGTTGCCTGCTTAGTTGACACATACATCATTAGATTGAAAATACCAAAGATATCACATCACCAAGTTTTTAGTATACCTCTATCCTCTAAAATTGGAGTCATTGTTGTACTTTAAGGTGTAGTTTTTTTTGCATTCATATGAGACTTATGTAAGGTCGAGTTTGAATGAGTGATGCGTGTGGAGACGGAGACATGAGTTTGGTGTAAGTATGATTTGCAAAGGTCGATCGGCTATGGACCACCTAACATCTGCAAACATTTTAAAAAAGTTGTTGGTAGAAGTGATACTGCTTGTTTAACAACATCGTAATATTCGTGCATACCAGTCCCATTACATCACCATCACCCTACTCTCTCGTCTCAGCCGATCTCTTTTCTCAGCATCACCGCTCCTGTTTGTCGAAATAAGTGACTTCTCATTTTTTTCTGGCATATTTCATATCCCGCATGTTTTTTTTTCAACAAGTTTCCCCGTGTTTGAACTTGAAAAAAGATATTTTTATTATGACCTTATCAAAAATTGATGAGTCCACATGACAAGAATGACATGAATACATTTTAATGATGCTTTTTATTATTATTTTTTTCTTACAGTTGGTGCAGCAAGAAATTCCAACTCGAAACGAATCGACGATGGTGGGATCAAAGTGCAGGCGAGCTTACCAGGTAGCGTAGCATATCAAGTTCAAGCTTTGTAATTTGAGAAGATAATTGAAAAAAATAAAAACCAATATATTTTTTTAAATGAAACTCGTAGGCAGCGCGCGGCATATCATAGCGATTCGTAACCATCCCTTGACCCTTCAATGTCCCATAATTATCACGGATGATGTGAAAATCCTGGATATGTGGTGGATGAAGGATGGGGTGAAACTAGATCTGTATCCTATTTCTACAAACTCAGGGCAACAACAAACTAATAGTCAGCAACAACCACAACAACAATTACACCAGCTACAAACTTCTACTCAGGCTCATCATAGCTACAACAGCAACAACCCACCTTCTTCATCCACCTCGTCCACATCATCTTCATCATCATCATCATCGTCAACATCCAATATCACTCCACGAATCGTGATTAACAACGAACAACGATATCTCCACTTTGAAAGGATAAATCATAAAGTGAGTAGCTTAGGTCAACGGCACAAAAACTATAGTGACGAGGGCCAATACCGATGCGTGGTGAAAACACCGCTTGGAGTCGTCCTTAGTGCTGTCATCACTGTCTCCGTCGCACCTCGTAAGTTTTGTTTTGTTCCATTTCTTTTTGATCCTCATAAACTTCAACATAAAAATTCCTCTTCCTCATTTCATGAGTCTACACATTTCTCCATTGCATTGACCTGGAATTACCTCTTGAGTAAGCAATTTACATGTCATTGCATACACAAATGGATGCAAATGCACATTTTTAATGCAATGCTGGTATCGTGCATTCCATTTTTACTACTTTTTTGAGCTAGTAATCTTCTCTTCCCGCTTATCATTTTTGCCTTTCTCCATCGCACCAGATTAAGTCATTCACACGGCCCCGCAGTGTTTGAACCTGTGTAAACATATCACATTACCATTCATAAATGTGATGTGCAACATAAACACATTGTGTCATTCCTTCAGAAAAAAATACAAAGATGCCTCTTCGTTTTTTTAATCATGTATCATAATCATAAAGGATTGCGATTATCCCGTACATCACATCATTCATTCTCAAGTTGTCATAAATTTTTTTAAAGCACACTTAACCGATGAAAGCTGCTTGCTTACTTGCATGCAACGCAATTCAATGACTTAACTTTCAGAGAGAGAGATATGTGACTTGCTTCACAGACATTTAAATGGTTGGAAATAATAATTTTCAGGGCATGAGCGGCTCCGCTCACAGGCAAAAATAAGCGAGCAGTGCCAAGCAAAACGCATTCCGATATCTTTTAAGTAGGCATATTTAGCTTACGCATGCATGCAAGCAAGCATGCATTCATCATAACAAGATAATTTTTTTACTCATCATTATTATCATGATCATCACCATCATCATCGCCATCGCCATTATATTATCTCCGCGATAATTTCTTTTTTTTAAAGATCTGCCCAAGCCAAGAGATAGCGTGCTTTATCATCATTCATAGTTTTAGGAATGATGATATGCAGCGCATATTTTCCCTTGCTTACGCGGTGCTATGCCGGCCTACTTTTTTTTAACGAAACAATAAAAAACGGGCTTATTGCTCTATTGTGTGATGTGATGATGGTTATAATAGTGTATGCCATGCCATACCATGCCAGTAATAATTATTGTCATCTTTTTTCATGGATGGAAAAAGTTTGTTTCGTGTTTTCTCAGTTCATCATCACATTTACACTTTTGTTGTTCAAAGCTGGTTCGTTCCAATGAAATGATGATGAGAGAGCACTTCTTTTTCTTCTTCTCTTTTTTTAACGATTACGTCTGCATCTTTTTATTTTCTCGCCCCGTGTTTGTTGTACTTGTAGTGTGTGCTCGCATGATGCATGTAAAAAAAATTATAAATGCCCTACTACATAATACATAGGTAGTGTAGTTGTAGTATTTGTTCAAGTGATGATGATGATAATATTGTAGGAGCGGCATCCTTCTTCAGATGAGATGAGTAGCTTTTTAAAAAACAGTTTTGATGACAGAACAAAATATTATCGAATAGTAAATTGGTAAAATAGGCCTTTCCATTCTTTTAATGACACATTGCCATTGCTATTGCTCTTTCACAGTTGAGCATATTTTTTTCTATGGGATGAAGGGGAAGAGCAAACAAATAGAAAAAAAGACGGCAAAATGAAGTAATGAATGAAGGCATTGTCAAAATATTCAGGTAATAATATTCATCGTTTTTTCCCCTTTCTTGCGGTCTAAAGCCAAAGCAAAGCCAGGCCACAAGCTAGAATTTTGATGGGAGAAAATGAGCAGAGAGAAGAACGTATTAGGTAAAATTTAATGGGGGAAAACATATATAGTCGCTCATTTAAATGAAAGCAATGTGGGATGAGATGAGATGTGATCCTCCATGTTGTGTGTTTTCCACGAGTGGAGTGGAGGATGAGTGATGCTTGAAATGATCTTTGAATTGAAATTAAGCTATAAAAGCTATATTCGGGATCGAATGAGTACCTAACTTTAAGTACTTACTATGTATGTTGTCGACATTCTCTATATTACCGTATTACGATTACGATGCAAATAAGTGAAAATCGGTATGTACGTAGTCGTAGTATTTTTCAGCGGTGGCATTATGTATGCAAATCAAGGAGAAAATGGAAAACCCGAGAAAAATACTTTTCACGTTTGCTCCCTGATCTAGTAGCTTCTTTGTCACTGAAATTCCGCATCGATGTCCAATATCCAGTTACATAATTTTTATATAACTTTTTTTTAGTTTCAAGCGAACTCGTTAGAATAAAGAGTTTGGAAAGAGCTGTGTCACATTTCCAAAAGCGTGCAAAGAAAGATATACATTCTTACTCAAAGAAAGAGGACTTCCTCTCTGTATGGCATAAACAAAGTACTTAAATTACTCAACTTGCAATAATAAATGATAAAGTGAAGCGTCTGCTTAGGCAAGGTATATAGATATCTAACTGACTCATATTTTAATGAGCATGTGAAGTTGCTTGTTGTTGTGTAATCAAAAAAAAATCAGACCAAGTACCGAGAACAGGATTTATTGGCAATTGATGGATGATGGTCTTGTGACAATGCAATCCTCTATGCAATACAGATTCCAGCTTGCTTGATGATAATTTTGCAAATCATTTCCGCTCCTAAGTTATCTGTATGTTACAATTTACAATTACTGGACGAATATTATGGTTATTGAAAACGCCACCTGGATTGGATTTTTTTATACTTACGCAACCGATTCCGGTTATACAACTATTTATGCAAGGAGTATTGTAATTAGAAGTGGAAAAAAGTCCCTTCTTGTGTAACAGAGGCTAAGGGCCGAGTAAAATACAGAGAACTATACAAAATGAATGCCTGCTTGACTTATGATTATGACTTTGTTGTTTGGTCCATAACAAAAGGCCTTTGAATAATGTGACAGGATGCATGAGGTAAGCAGAAAACTGCTTTTGTGAGGCTAAATGCGTAGTTGATAACTAATAATATGCTTTTTCCTATGTAAACGTCGTCAGTAATCACAATCACTGTCAAATCAGCGAACCGTGCACATATTCATAGATTAATTTTTGAAAACATTAGTCACAACATAGCACAACGAGTTCTTTATTCCCCCCATCATCCGTATTATTATGCATTACGGGGTAACCGCATCAATAATGATCTGTTGGTGATCGTTTTATTAAATATTGTCGTCACTTTGTCATCAATTCACCTACAAATCTACCATAAGCTTGTGGTGGTGAGAATAACAAGAAAACTAACGCGTCCAAATCATTTCATCTCTCGTACCTTCCTTCCCAATCAACAAGCAAACCAAAGCCAAAACCAACCAAATATCGTCATCCTCACATCTACCTTTCAACCAGCAACGTTCGGTCGCCGGTCCGCTTCCAAAAATTTTAATGCATAATGCATGGATTGGATTGGATTCATGTGATGCGTGCATGGACAAAAATGAACCGAAACCAGTGAAATATATATTTTTTACTTTGATGATGATGAAATGAGATGAGCAAAAGAAGAGGATAATACGGTCGCTGTGTAGATCGTGATCATTTGTACCCACCTGTTCTGTTCTGAATGATGACCACAAAAATTGACAATCATGACAGCGTGAAAGCATGCATTATCGTCATCGTCATCATCCTCCCTGAACATATTTTATGACAATGCAAATGATCCAATGCAATGATGGAAACACATCTCTTTTACATCCATATCCGTAATGGAAACGACTTCTTCTTCTTATTTAATCACAATCACACGCACGCATATTAAAACAAGGTCTAAATAATTCTCATTAGAAATTATACCGTGAAGTGAACGAACATGTCAGACGAGTTTTTTTTTTCACATGATCATGACAGTTTCTCCAGAATAGTTAAAACCTATCTTTTGTCTTCATTTTTGTTGAAGGAACAATAGGAAAATGTCCGGAAATTTCTAGTTCCCACCATGAAAATTCTGGTGCAAAAGCAAATCAATTATTGTTATGTTAATGAATCTTGAATCTCTCCCGCATATTCTCACGTATGAAGCACTTGGTCGCTGTATCCTGTGTAATCCATGTCCTTACAGTTTGAATACAAACAAGTGCTGTTCCGTTCTTGTAATAATCATAACAATAAAAATTCAGAAATCCTGTTGACGAAAATATTTTTTAGAAAAAAAAAATTCATTATCGTATCGACTGCGTGACTTGACTG
>JAHZMX010003693.1:0-38498 GCA_027743895.1 Seira musarum
TTGAGGTCAATCGGTGACCTCGTTCGACAGTTATCGATCGGACAGACGGACAGACGGACAGACGGACAGACGGTCACGGTAATCTCAATACTCGCTTAGCTACGCTCAGCTACGTAATAATGCTCGCATTGAACTCACAGCTAAAGTTGTAAGAGCTTAAACGACCAAACAAATCGGACTTTAATTGAAATTTTATGCATTTTCCTGGACTTGATATTTGCAAACGAGTGTTTTGCAATTTTCTTGGAACCGTTTATTGAGATTAGTTTATGTAGTTTACCTAAATTGAGATAAATTGAGAAATCTTATGGAAAATTACTTCGGCTTACCTATATCTGAGTGCCAATTGAAGAGCCACATTATTCGACTCATACTTCCCCAGCAATACAGTCAATCTATCTGCATGGCTTTTAGCATCCTCCAAGTTCAAAGTTAGCACATCATTCTGGCTCCGGAGATGATCAATCCTGCTATTGAGTCGATCAATTTCAATTTCCACCTCTCTTAAACGATCGCCATTGATTGGAACGCCTTTCAGCACCAATGTATGTTGTATCTCCCTAATGGAACTCTCAAGCTGAACCGGGTGGACTAAATGCTCCACGACCTTTGTGGAGCAACTGTCAGGTCCCAAAAGCATGAGGTCCAGACCAGTTATTCCACTTTGAGATAAATGGTGCTGATTATTGTGACCACCACCACTACAATCTCCTCCGCCTCCACCACCTCGGGTGAGTAGTGCTGCTGTAGTGGCTGTAGCAATATTCTTAAGTTGATTGTTATTATTATTACCGTAGTCATTACGTCCATTAAGGTGGCCCTGGTGTATTTGGAATTGCTCTTGGGTCATGTCATGACTGTAAATACTCTTCTTATCATTCATATTATTCATGTTCGTTTGTTGTTGTTGCTGCCTTTGAAAGGAATGTATCTGTTGAAGGTTTTTATTGTTATGATTATGTTGTTGGTGAAGAAGATGAGATTCCTGGCAATTGATGTTCGTTCCCCCGCCAGCCCTTTTCAAATTATTATTCCCATTCTCATTTGGAATGCCCTTTCGGGGTGACTCCAATACCACCATGTCCGGTCGTTGTTGTTGCTGTTGATGTAATGACGGTGGGGATTGGGCTTGCTTCTGATTTTGTTGAATGTTTCTCCTCGGTGATTGCACTGGGGATACACTCTTTGTAATGGAATTAGCTTGTTCCGGTGATGATAATAATGATGATGGTGATGAGGTTTTGCTTGCAGAATTATTGTAATGAGACAACACCGGTGCTGAAGGTGAAGTGGAAGAGGTTGTCATTGTGCCGGTATGAAAGCCAGAATTTGTGTTGGATTGTGTGAGTAAGGCGGATACTTGCGATTGCAGTTCCGGGGAATGTTTCAAGATTTTCTCCAGCTCAAAAACCTACAAAAATGAGGGGCTGTTATAAAAACCCCTAATTAAAATAATTTAATCGAAACTAAATTTTTTACTACCTTGCTTTTAAGCAGGTCTCGTTCTTGTGCAATGTTCCTGAGGGCGACACGTGTCTTGCCAAGCTCTCCCTCCCGATCACTTAGACTTTTCCTTATGGCCATATGCTCCTCACGGACCTGCGAAATTTCTTTGCAGATTGATGCGAATTGGGAAGGATTGATGCCGGATCGTGGGGATGATGATGAAGATCCCCCTGAATTGCCTGTCGCAGCCCCAGGAGAAGTTTGCTGTTGCAGTTCAGACTGATTCTTTATCTTGTCTCTTGAACCACTATTATCTCCAGTGCAACGAGGCGGAACCACGGGTACAGTCGATCTTTTGTCACCTTTGGGAGGAATCATCACTCCTCCTCTTCCTCCACTACTACTACTACTACCAACAACATTAGACCCATTTATTCCAGTCAACTTCTTGACAGGAGTTGAGGCGCTGCTTGGAATATCTAATGTTTTCGGATGGGACTTGGGGTGACTTGGAGTTGGAATGTTGTTGTCCTTTCCATGATGGTGCTTTGTTAGAATTGGTGAAGCTGTAGTAACTGTGGCTGATGTCAGTGTACGTGATACCACAACTGAAGCTGTCGCCGTTGCCACCGACGTCGCAACAACACCAACACCACCAGTTTTCTCTCCTTTCTTGTTCATTTTCAATCGTCGATTCATTCAATTCACATTTTTCCCGTGTCAGATCCAAACTTAATCGAAAATTGATGGTTGAATTCTGGAAATAAAAATAGAATTGCAACACTTTAAGTCAACGACCATTTTCTCGGGCCAAACAAATGGAGAAAGCAATATTTCACCGGAAGCTGAAAACTCCCACTTTATTCATGTTTCGCTTAAAATAAACTGCAAAGCATAAAATGTGCTTACTTACAACTTACAACCTTCCATTCAATAAAATACAATGGCAAATGAAAACACATTTTCAATGAGGATTAATAGGAAATCATGAAAACGATAATTTCATCATTTCCCTCACTTGGAGTATTCTCCACCATGCCATGCCATTCCATGCGTGCGCAAACACTAAATTCTAATGAAAAGCTCATGAGCTTCCACTTTAGAAAAACGTGGATATTAGCATAATCGCAATCACAATCACGAGCCATTTGACAACATAAAGTTAGATCTGAACACACCCGTGAGTTCCCGAATATTGGCAGTTTTACAAGCTCACATCAACATCGTTTGACATTCATAAATAGTACTCAACTCAAGGTACGATTTGCATGGACGCATTTCCTTGAAAATGAGCAGAAAAAGTGTTAAGGCTGAGATGATTCGGATTCAAACGTGGAAAAATAATTGGTCTTGTTGGCTGATATGCATTTACTCTATTTTTTTTTAAGAAAAAAAGTACTTTTCTTTTGGAAGCCAAACGTTGCATGAAATTGCGCCGGCTTTTGTTGTGTGACACATTTACCAAAGAAAAAACTTTGTAAATTGTCAAAATGTCAAGGAGGGAAGAAGTGTATTGGAATGAAAGTTTCTTTTGTATCACTGAATTTAACTTTTGTTTGCACCAATTTAACATCCTAACACTGTATGAAGTAGGTCATTGATAAAAAGAAATTGGTAATTTATGGTCCAAGATATTGGATCCCTCTTCTAGATTTCATTCGATAATGAAACAATTATATCAATGGAGCCAATTCAATATGTAGCGATTAGGCAAGTGGCAACTCAATTGTGCATTCCAGTAGCGTATTTCATTACTAAAAAAATATCTTCTAAAAGATACTGGCTCCGACCCAAGTTTTGAGCAGGGAAACAATTAAAATGACATAATTCACAAATTAATATGCTTAAACTCATTCCACAAGCTCCTTATCACTTCAACTACGGAACTTTCCTGGCAAAGGCGAAACGTGTTTTGAAGATTAGGCAGAATGCCATGCCTAAATCTCTATATCAAACTGCAAACTGCATCGTAGTAAACTTCTCTCTCTTCACTTCACGAACGGATACCTATTTTGCGCCAAAATTCATGAGTTAAGTGAAACCACGTGCTTATCAGAGAAAAACAAAAACGTTTAATCTTTTTCTAATTTTAAACCAGGAAATATTATCTTACCCTCCAAAGTTTGTAGTTTACATGAAAAATGAACTTTTCAGATTAGATTATCCCCATCATAAAAAAAAGTTTTTTTAGTGGTGGAGATAAAAGCTGAGCATGTTACACGCACGGTTTCCCACTACAAAATCCGACATGCGACTACGAATACGACTAGTCCGAAATTCATCAGGGCTACTACGACCACAGAGTAAGTTGTGGAAGTGGGAATGTGTAATCCGGATATGTCTTATTAATAGACCTGTCACTTCCGACATCCTGTTTTCACCTTGTAATGAATAGTATAACCATAACCAGCCAAAAATACTACAAGTTTCACTTTGTACATTTTACTGCATTTCCCTTATCCAGCTTTTCTAGTCCCTCAGGTATTGTACTAAATGAGTCCATGTATCCATATCCATCTACTTTCCCTTTTTTGGCAAACTTTTCAGACTTTTGCACACTAAACCTAAAAAACCACACTCATTTACAGCAAAACACTTTTTGCAATCATCATGGGAAAAAGAAGGAAAACAGAGAAACACTTTTAAGAAACCCGAGACAAAGAAACCACTGAAACAATTTTAACTCTCGTGGTTTGGTTAGGGATAGGTTGAGCTAGTCCTTTTTTATTTTGGATGGAAATGAAAAACCAAACATGAGACGGGGCAATTTAGACATTATAGTGTTGAAGACTGGGATAAGGATAATGAAGAGGGAAGTGAACTCTATTGAGGAGATCATGATTTTTACCATAAGAATTGGGAAGCAAACTTCTCAATATAATTCAAAAGTTTGACAAAGCCTATTGCTCAATTCATTGTTTTGCGTAATTTTGAATTGTGACTTTCCTTTCTTCCTATACGTCCGCTGTAGTTTCAGTATTATGTCGCCCACTCAAAGCCCTTAATCACATTCAAGCAAAGTAGATGCTTTCCCTAACCCGCTTTTATCGGGTTCCACTTGATCCTGCAAGCATTATTTTCCAGTGACGTAATCTGGCAAAAAAAAGGATCAACCCGTTACAGATATTTTCCATGACCCTTCAAATTCCCAAAACAAAAGGAAGATTTTGCATTAGTAAACTCAAACTCCATCATCTCTCCGATCCAACCAGAAGACAAGGACCATTATTTCCCTAGCTCAGAGCCGTCTATACCATTCCATTCCTGCAAAATATGCTTTTTTTATTCCCATGCATTCTCTTCTTGCTAAAAGCAGATCAAACTCTATTCACTCAAACTCAAAAATGTTTTTTTTTTTTTTTTTTTTTTTTTTTGCCAAGCAAAGTAGTGATACGTGTTCTCTTTTGTTTATTCTCTGAAGGGATTTGCTCCTGGATTTCTATTAGTCGAGTCGAGTTCCTTCTACCAATTTTCGAGGGAAAGAGGGTTACGCTCATACTAACTTACGAAAAATTCCTATTCTGGATAAGTTTTCACATTTCCTGTCCTGGCCTGGCCTTCTTCACTTTATCCTTTCCGCTTCCCATGATCTATTTTCAGTAGTTTGCGAATTTGTTTTATCATCTTTAAAATAAATAAGCCATGTCATGATTATGATGGTATCATACATTACCCATTCCATCGCATCCACAGACCTTCTCAAATTTCCTCAGTTCCCCTTCATCGACTTTTTTAGTGCTTGGCCTTGAACGGAATAAAATGTCTGCGAATGTGAATATTAACGCAAAATGTGAATGTTTCCTTCAGTCCGGTCCAGACCATTTTCCCTATTTTTGGGAAATTGCGTTGTTTGTGTTTGTGCACACAAGTTAAAGTTAAGCTTTTAAGCAGCAGATTCTCTCAAAAGACAAGGGCCCTAATAAAGCAGCAGAGCAGATGCTCCCTTTCGAGAAGGCACGCTGTCTGCCGTGATCGTGATCACACGATTATGATTAAAAAGGAGAATAAAGATAATACTACGTTAGAGAAGCCTTCCTCATTTTATGAGCCATAAGCCTCGACAAAAATAAAATGAATATTTTTTACAATTCATAGCCATTCCGTATGCACCGGCTTGAGTAACTCGTATCTCTAATCATAATTTCTTTTCTTTTGTTTTTTGGCGAAATCCCACCGGATTTGGATATGCAGAGATTGTTATCAGAAAATGAATTGAAGGAAAGTTTTCCATTTGAGAAATATGAGATGAAAAAGAAGTGAAGCCTGGTATGATGTATTGTCTATGGAAATCCAATCTACAAAAAGTTTGGTAATTAAGGGAAGAGCGAAAAGTGGGTTTAAAACATTTATGATGAAAACACAATACATCAGCACACCATCACATCATACCAGCAAAAGCAAAGAGTTTTGCCAATGTTTTTATACCTAATTTAACTTCACATCACACGAGCTTGGCCCCGCCGTCATTACTCTTCTTCTCTTGTTCCTCTTTTTTGGAAAAGTACTTTTTTGAAACTTGATGCTATGGGGTTGGGGATAAAGCAATAAAAGGAGGAGAAACTAATTCACCAAAAAGTTTCTCTTTTCCAACACCATCGTCATCATCATCATCACCACCACCAACATCAAATGATGTGGTGTGGTCTGTCTGCTCGTCTTCGGCAATAGCTTGCTGAACCTGATGTTCTTTTCTTGTTCAATATGTTATGAAGCTGAGAGTGATGTGATGGGTAAAGGCTCGTGGTGGTGGTGATATGAGACGCGAAGGGAATTCCCAAATTTACGACAAGGCAACGTAACGCCAAGGCAAGGTCTTATCTTGATCCACTGATGATGATGAGATGAGAACGGTAATAATGTTGCATTAACTTACATGCTTTCCCTCACCATCATCATCGTGATCATCATGCCATGTGCAGCAATGGCAATAATAACAACAGCCTTTGAAAATAGAAAAAGGTCCGTTTGGAAAGAATGAGGGCAAGAAAGGAACAAGGTTACGTAATACTTTTGTATCACATCACATCACACTACATTACTGTGTGAACGTGCGCTATTGTTTTTATCCAAAAAGGCGGAAGAGAGTAAATGGATAAAAAAACGTACTTATTCTTTTGCGTATTTGCGAGTAGCAATTCCAAGCTTGTGACATTTTTACTTTGCTATAGGTAAAAAAGTGACATTGATAAATGAGTGTGCAATGCAGCGTTCCTTTTTCTTCTCCAGTTTGGATTTTTTGATGTGAAAATGCGCGAGATTGAATGAACAAAAGGAATGCATATAAACCGTGCAAGTTACATGTGGCCCTGTTTATATTGGCGACCCAGAAAAAAACGATTGAAGTTGAATCTGGAAATATTTAAGGAAGTAAGAGAACAACGGAGTAAATGTACTTCCACTGCATGGGAAATTCTGGATAAAATCATATTCCACTTTGGCATGAAGTTGAACGGGAATCTGGTGTTCAAGATGCGGCGATGATGTAATGGAAAATGGCACGCTGGGTACACGCACGTATTACCCCATCATCATGATACTCATCGACCAAGTACTCTTTTCTGGCCAATGTTCATCGAATAATATGTATAGAAGTAGGTTTCAGGTTGCATTCTTAATTTTGTAATTTTACATAATTTCTATTGTAATTTTGTGCTGGATAAACCAAACTTCAAAACGATTTTCACTTATAAATCAAAAATTTATTTACACTTAAAAATTGAACTACACACATTTAATTAAATAAAAAAATTAAAATTGAGGAAAACTTGTTATTGCTCCTCGTCCTCATCAGAATGCTTCTCCGGTACCTCAACTTTTCCATCTCCATCTTCTTCACTCTCGTCTTCGCAATCCTGCCACTCATCCGTCTCATCAGGTTCTTCATCACTCCCGCTACAGCTCCTCCGAGAAGTTTCTTCATCCTCCCCACTTTCTTCATCGTCATCATCATCATCATCTTCCTCCTTTAGGTAGACATGATTTGGCACAGAGAACACATCCGTGTCCTCCATTTCGGCACTGTAACTGAAGTTTTCACTTTTCGCCATGTACAAGCCAAACTCATTCTTCTCGACGTTTAGGTAAAACCTGGAGGCAGCTGCGAACGAATTAGATTGAACAACGCAAAGAAGTAGATTAAGTTCTGGAGAAATGTTTTCCGCCTCTTCGTTCATTTCAGTGTAGCTCGCCAGATTGAGGCTGCTCTGAATGCAGAGATGATTCAACTTGCGAATCTTCCAAACTTCTACCAAATCACTCAACCTGAGACCATGATTCCCTTCCCAGCCGACATTCTTCAAAGCCAACTCCCGCAAATTGGGTAGCTCAAGCGCAATAATTCTGGCATCGTCCTTGTGAGTAATCAAGTTGATCACCTCGATCGACTCCAAACTGAGCGGGAGCCATTTGGCATTCGTGAGTTGCAAAGGTTGCTCATAAGGGTCGTCCTCATCATTCTCCTTCTCCTGGTATTGATCTCTGCTCCCGTGTAAAGTCAAATTTTTCAGGTGGTCGCAGTACTGAAAGCATCCTAAATTCACTCCATCCCGTATGTCGAGTCGAAGAGTTACAAGAGTTTTTGCATTCACTTCTATAGTCTTCAAGGGACAAGGCATTTTATCCCCGACAAAAATACATTTCCGCATCCCATTCTGCTGGATAAGTAGATTTTTCCACAAGGGAGCACTATCCTGGTTTCTGATCAGAACCACATGAAATTCTTCCAGTTGGACGGGCTTCAGTTCCTTTGCATTCATAGCCAATTGACTCAAAGATAAATAGTTGACCTTCGACGAGATTGGAAAGGACACGGGAGACTTATCCTTACAGTCACCTTC
The DNA here is from genome assembly GCA_027743895.1 of Seira musarum. Taxonomy (NCBI): domain Eukaryota; kingdom Metazoa; phylum Arthropoda; class Collembola; order Entomobryomorpha; family Entomobryidae; genus Seira; species Seira musarum. Next base: position 8,283 of record JAHZMX010003693.1, read on the forward strand.
GCCAGTTTCGGGTTTCTTTCCCTCCTCTGGTGCTTCTCCTGGTGGTGTTGGTGCTGATGCTGCCACGTTCTCAACTTGTTCATCTTCGTCATCCTCTTCATCTGTCGTGTCCTCATCGTCGGAATCCTCATATCTTTGGTTATAGGAGAAGCTCTTCACCGTTTCCGCATGCTTCCCAAGAAAATTGCATATTGCCCACACCATCATTCCTTCCCACCGTTTGACATAGGGTACTCCACAAATGAGTTTCTGAAGATGGGGATACTTTTGACTTTGAAGGAATCCCACGATCGCGATGAAAATTCTTCTGTAATGAAACAGTTCGCTTGACTCTTCTTCGTTGATTCCATTACAATCAATAACCAATTCCTTCAAGTGTGGCAGGACCGCATTGCTACTCCAAGCTTCAATATCCTTCACTTTTGACACTGGAATCCCGTTGAAGACTGACATGTGGATGTAAAGCCCCGTGAGGTTTGTGCATGGTTTTACGATGTTTTCCAACTCAAAAGGAGTGCAGCTTAACCTTCCAATTATGCCTAATTTACGAACTGACTCGGTCTCTGGGATTTCGGGGAAATGCTCCTTGTTTTCTTCTTTAGGAAGCGTAATACTGATAGAATCCCTACTACTGGTCGTCGTTGGCTCAACTTCGTCCCTTGATTCTTGTCGAGATGCTTCTGAAGGTGTAGCAGTGTGAGGGTATGCAAGTGTCAACCAGAAGTTGCCTTTGATACTGAGCTTATCCAGAATCGACTTTGAGTCTACAATGAATTCCTTGCCGGATTTGATAATCAAAGTTCGACCGGTGTACCTGTCTACTAGCTGATCCCATTTCTGCGATACTTTTCGTATGGATTCCAACGAGGTTTTGGGGCATTGGCGGAATATCAGGCCCCCAAGGATCTTTGAATTTGTAGGATTCGATTTTCGATTAAAAGTACAAGCTACGACATTTGGTCAAAGTTGTAATTATTCACCTGATCAGGGAGGTCATCGATACTCTTTGTCATTTGCATACCCACTCCTTACGGTTTAAACTAGTAGAAGAACTTAGAAGCATCAACCACTAGACGCAAAATAATTAAGTAGTTTGCAAGAACACAGGCAAAAAATGAATGAATTGATCATGCGTTGACGATCAACCCGTCCTACTTTAACTCCACAGAATCGGCTGAATCCTCAAAATATGAACTTGGGCTTTTCATATAAAATTCATTTTGATACATATTTAAAAATTTGAAATAGTATTTTATTTCAACATTCCGCAAATAATCAAACACAACACAAAAGTAACAAATTCAAAGTAAATAAAAAAGCTCATCCAAGTGAGAATTATCAGGAAAAGTTCCCATAACACAACGCCGCGTTTCCTCTCTGGATAGCAATACTTAAACGCTGCAACAAAAACGATCTAGAATGGAGTTCCCCAGTGGTTATCCTTATACATATTTTGTTTGTAATTTATCACCATTGGCATTAACGATCTTTTGTCTCCTCAACAAAAATGATTTTTAGTGCATACGATCCAACTATGGAACCGCTGTAATGGATCCCAGCCATTAAATTCCGTACTCCTTCCTACTCCATTTCACTTTGACTTCATTTAGGAGGGTTCGGTTTCACACACATAATAATCTTTCCCTTTTATCTTCACTTTCATGCCATAATAGCAATCAAAACTTCGAAAACATTTAGTCCATTAGGTACGCCCTCCACATGCGACATAAAGCTCATCACTCGAAAACCATGTTTTATCGACCATAGCCGTTTTTGTTTTTACTTAGGTCGAGTCGTACAAGAATTGCTTTTTGCTTTTGCCGTTCACGCAGCAACGGCATAGCAGCGGCTTTAGCTTGGTTGAATCAATATCTCATTCCATTTCCAGTAGCTTTGCTCTTACTTTCTCCAGTTCCCCGTGACTCTGGGGTAATACAATAATAATAGACAAAAAGGAGATGAACATGAACATCGAACATCATCCAGGTTACATGTTGGGATAAGAATCCATTTCTCCTGTCATTTACATCTGCCCCCATCACCTCAAAACTTCAAAATAAATTGGGCAATATTCTCGAACCACCAACATCATCTTAATGACTCTCCCGTCAACTCATTTCATCAAAAAGCAAAGGGAACATAACATAACATAACACACCTTGGTCTCTCATTTTTATTAATAGGATGGAACATCCTCCTAAACAATCCACGACTACAACAATGACCTAGCTGGAGCTGACTTTCTAGAGAAAGCTCCATGGAGCATAGTAATAATAGGAAAATGTTTGGATGTAAGCTTAAACGAGGAGAAGAACTAATGGAGAAAAAAAGTAAAAGGCAACTTGGAAAGGAAGATGACAAACTAGCGTAAATAAATTCGCACGACTCATGACTACAACTGCTTTTGCTCTAACAACACGAAAAGAGCAAAATGTTTACACGAATGCCACAGCCACACACGTACCTACATGCTTAATGGTGAGCAAACAGAGGAGAGGACACTTAAAAACGATATTATTTTGAATGTTGAAGTTGACAAAGCATTTCTAACTCTTTTAACTTTACTCTGGAAGTTTTCCATCCCGTGCGTTCGCACCGCATTTAAATTCATTTGTCAAGGTTAAAACATTGAAGATGTCTCAAGGAGAAAAGTGTCAGAGTCAGAGGCAGAAATTGAGAAGAATGAAGCTATCTCGAACTGCTACTTTTGAATGCCTCCAAACCAGGTAGACTCTATTTGCATTTTTTTGTTTGCCACAAAAACCAGACAGGGAAATTAAATTGGATTACTTTGTTTGCTGTTCCTGGACATTTTAAAATTTCAACGGCATTTAGAAAGCTTCGTGCGGGTCTTTCATGCATCTAATTTCCTAAACAATTTTGATGCTCAAAGGTTTAGAAAATGTGACACTCTTCCATTAGGCTCAATGCAGAAAAATTGTCCAAGTTATAAAAATCTAAAAAGTTCTAATGCATGCGCCATCATGGTTACAAGTTCCAAGGTCCAAGCATTTAACGACTAAGAATTTAATGACATCCGCCAGCAATTTTGAACTGGCAAAACTCTAAAAGCTGCATGGTCAACTTGAAATGTCAGCTAGTGAAAATGCTGATGGTGGCAAAGGTGGTGATGGTAAAGGAGGAAGAGGAGGGGACGGTGGTAGAGGAGGTGGAGGTGGCGGCGGTGGTGGCGGAGGTAAGTAGTGACAAATACATTAGATTGGTTAGCCAAAGAATGGATAGAATTCTACGGATAATTTTATTTTTAGGAGGTGGCGGAAGAGGAGGAGACGGTGGGAAGGGTGGTGGCAAAGGTGGTTCAGGCGGAAGAAGTGGAAGTTCCAATCAACATGAAGAAGAAATATTCTAGTAATTAATTCGTTATTGTATTGGTTCATTTTCTTCGCTATCTTTAGGCGGTGGACGCGATGGCGAAGATGGTGCAGATGGGGGACGAGGAGCTGGTGGTAAAGGTGGCTTAGGTGGTGGTGGCAGAGGTGGTGATGGTGGGAGGAGTGGAGGTGGTGGCGGAGGTATTGCAATATTCTTCTAATTTATACGTAATTTTGGGTTCAATATGATCTTCCTGTTGTTTAGGTGGTGGACGGGATGGCGAAGATGGTGCAGACGGAGGAGGAGGAACTGGCGGAAAAGGTGGAAAGGGGGGAGGATCCTAATGATATTTGTCAGACAAATCGTTATTTCTTGACACATAAAACACAGCCACAACAACATTATCGCCTCATGTCTTAAAATTTAACTTTGGTTGACGTTGATAATATCGGGTTTGTGAGCCTTGCGATAAAATAAAGATAACCTTAATTTTCTCCATCTAAATCCCATTTCCATCATTTTCAACCAGGTAGACTCCGAAACGGACAATTGTTTTGTACCTTTTACTTGAATTCCAAAAGGTAAACCTAGGTACCAATGCACAGGGAAATCCAATTTCTTTGTACGAGAATAGAAAGCGAGTGCTTTCTTTTTGTTACATAATTTCTGCAGGGACCACGTAAGTACGTACGGACGAGAAGGAACTTTAAGCAAAACTTTTTCCCTCCGAAATTGGCATTCCTTCTAAACCGGGAAAGGAGCACGCTCGATTTGGGGATAAAATAATGTATCGACATCCACTATTCATATGAAGAAATGGATTGGAAACTTTAAGCGGTTCGCATTATGCAAGAAAAGGAAAAAAAGTGAGAGTAGTTGAGTCGGGTAAGAAATAGTTCTAGTTCTAGTCACTGAAAGCATTTCCTTTCCCGACATACTTTCCTCGCGTAGGGAAAGTGAAAGTGATAACGAAACGAGGAAGTAATTCAAAGTGAATTTTCACGAGTACTTCCCAATTTCCTTCACTTCCTTTCGTTGCTGTATCTATCGCTTTAACAATTTTCCCCCTTTCCTCGCGAAAAAGGCAATGACTTCTCAACCGATTCCAATTTCCACTACATTTAAAGCGCGGGTGAAAAAAATAAAATAAACTAGATGAAAAAAAAAATAGTGAAAAGGCCATACAAAGATAAGTCGGAGATGAAGATGAAGGAAAAGAGAGAAAATAAAAGGCAATTCTTTCCGCCTCGAATGAAAAAGATGAAGACACATAAATACACACTTTTATTTCAAATATTGATCAATGAAACTTTTATCAGCCTTTTTAAAAGAAAAAGGGGGAGTTTGCTTGTGCTTGTGTTGTTTTTTTTTCTGCTGTGCTTAGCCAATTTAAAAAGCTTTTGAAGGTGGAACGTGTTGGGATTTAAGTGTGCCTTCTTAACTGGAGGCAAAGGCGTAAATCGCGATTGCGATTGTGATTGTGACGCAGAGTCTGATACCATTATTACAGGACATGAACATGAAGGACTGAAAACACTTTTAGGCTCATACAGAATCACTGATGTAATATGTGCGCCTCTACCGCCGTTTTAGAAGTACAATAATTACGGACTACGGACACTGCATTGGTTACGTAACGTAATGTCGTAGCACTAACACATGGACTTCCAGTTGAATGCTCCCTTCCTGATACTAGCGTTCACCATGTTTCATTGTTTCCTTTAATGAAAATAAACAACGTCACGTACCTTGACGTGACTCCGAGACAGCTTGACAGACAATTTCAGGATGAAGTAAATAATACGGGAAAAGGAACGAGTACACAAAGTGTTGGTGCTGGTTGGTGGCAGTGACACACGATATGACAGTTTGCTTAAGGCTAAGGTGAATTAAAAAATGTAATTTTGAAAGAAAAAAAATCCATAGGTCATGATTCATGATAATGATGATGGTGTGGGTGAAAGTGGAGCAGTTGCTTTTTCTCTAAAAGCCCATTTCAGCTCTATAATCACTCCAGTTCCTTCGCGAATTCATCAGTTCTAAATTTTCATTCCTTTCACCACTTCATCTGTATCTCTGTATTACAAGCCAAAGATTCGCATGGAACATGGGAGCGTGTTTTGCATGAATTTGCATAAATTTTAGTTTGCTGCACTACCACTGTACATTGTAATAAAAGACGTAGAAAAGAAAGTGGTGATCTAAAAAAAATACTTACATTCCATCATATTGTTTCAGAACACGAACTGGGACTGAAAAGCAAAATTACTAAAGCGCTTTGGCTTTCTACATCGTTTTCTTTTCCCCTTTTTTGCTTATTGAGAGCTGTACTAATAATACTAAAAATGCAGTGCAACATGCATTGCTATTCGCTATCGCTCAATACGGAAAATGGAACGAAGGCATGAAATCAAGAATTGCGTTTGTCGAATCTTTAAAAAAAATCTCTTTTTTCTTTGTCACAGAGAAAGCTCAGTATTATCCAGGGCTTTTTTTCTGGAATATTTCGACTACCACACTGCAACGCCTTACTGCGTACCTATTAGAAGAACATTTCTTCTAATGGCTCTTATCACTACCTCATAAAGCAAATGCCTTGGGCTTGGCTTGCTCCATATTTTTTGGTGAATCTTGATGTCATTTTTTTCCTTTCCAGTAAAAAAGATGAGGTTTTGGGAGGGAAAAGTAATAGGAAATGGCATTGATGATTGCAATGGAATGATGGCAATCTTATTGAAGTGGTGTGGCAGTGGCGGCTACCAAGACAAGAGTACCACAATAATAATAATAATAATAACACACGCCCATACATCAGTAGGCACAAGTACACATTCCCTTACTTATCTTTTTTGCAACTGTTTTTGCAAGAGTAAACATGTACTATTTTTGTGTGCAAAAAGTCATTTCAAGAGTGCTTTGAGTTTGCCTAAAAGAGTCACAGGAAACAAGATCATTATTGCGATATAAACTGGAGCAAAAAAAGTTCAGTTCATGAAGGAAAAGTTTGTAAAGTCAGTCAAGTCAAACTGACTTGACTCATGCTCTGCTTGTACTAATAACTCCTCATAAAAAACTATACCCTCAATAAATCACACCTTTTATCCTGCTAACCCTAGTACAAACAAGCTAGACAGATTCCGATTCGTAATTCGTATGCACCACTTTACCCCGGAATGTGAAGGAATGCTACTCGTATTTTATTTTATATATTGCATTATGAAATGAAGTAAGTCAAGTCAAACCAAGCCGTCACTCAAAATATGTCAGTAGGAATTTAGTCGTAAATTTTCGTTAAATTTTTGCAATGCAATGCAGTGCACTGTGTACAAAACAACAATTTTTATTTTCGCCAAACGACATGACGGGAATGTCGGGAACTGGCATGAAATAAACAAGCGGGAGAGAAGCGAAAGAAATGCAGTAGTAAGTAGCATTCCCATACTCAAAAAAAAGATAATGTTCGTAATGAAGGTTCAAGTCATAAAATGTAAGTGGGGGAAAGCCGGAAGGCAGAATACGTCAAAAATGGAATGAGAATTTTTTTCTCTAGTGGAGAAAAAAATGTCAGAGATGAAAATAAATCAAATATTTTTTTTTTCGGTTTCCGCAATAAAAAATAAATCAAGAGTGAAGCAAACTTACGTGATCAAATAGGTGGAGCTCTTTTTTTTTGCCAAATATAATCAATGTAAAAGGAAATAGTGAAGAGAAGAGAGCAAGGATCGAATACGAAATAAGTTTCTGTTCCAGGAAGAAAACTCAGTATTTTAATGCCTTAATTTATGATCAATCATGGAAGATTGAGATTTTTATTGGGAGTGAAAATTGAAACTACAAAAAAATTTCGTATGTTGGTCACTCACCAGACCAGCTCGAAAATAAAACTTTGGAGTTGGGTACTCTGCTCAAGTGAAGATTTTATCGGGAAACAAGTAAAAATAAGAAGTAGACATTTTGATTACATATCTCTCAGAAACTTCTCAGAAAAACTAAATCTAGTTCAGAGATACAGATACTGTCTTGTCTTGCTACGAACAAGTTTTTAATATAATTGAAGAGTAAAGAAAAGAAGTTGCATGCAAATCACAAAATCGACCTCGATTCTGTTTACAATTTGTTAGGACATGATCAAAACAAAGTTGACACTTGACAGGCTTCAAAGATGTCTATCTGTATGACGATGACGAATCAAATTAACTCTATAGAAAAAAATTTGACAATCTTAATATACCAACATGAATAAATTTTTCATGTGTAGAACTCTAATGGTTGGCGATATCTATGACTGTGACACGTGTGAATGACAAAAAAATGTTGTAGACCAGAGTAATTTTTTCACTACGAGGTGAAATGCAAGGAATGTTTTTAATTCCAAACTTCTATTATTTTGCAAACATGATCCAAAATGCCCTTGGGTATGTCCTATTTATCATAACTTCACCTTTAAATTAACGTCATGTTTTGCTAAGGAATTCAGCTCTCATGTGAAACGTGGATTTTCCTGCACACGTTTGCATGGAAGTTAGTGTTAGTGTCCTCCGTCGACTAGACTGTTTCTCGTTTATTGCTTTCTACAACTGATCATAAAATTAATCCCCTGAGGGAATTCATCTCTTCTCCCAGCTTTTCTAAATATCTCTATACAAAAGTACGAAACCAGAGACTTTAGATGAAATAGAAAGACGAAAAAAATGAATTCTTAAATGAATGTAAAATAAGATATTTTCTCCTCCTTACAATCAGTTTTTTGAAGCAAGCAAGGACAAAGGATTTTTTGGGTGATATTACAATGCAGAGAAAAGGGGTAAGTAAAAGGGTAATTTTAAGGATTACATCAGTTCTGTTACTGCTGGGATATTATTTGCAAGTCTCATTCTCATTGCTTGCTTGAAAAAGTAAGTTGGGAATTTTTTCCTATTACAAAAAACCGGTTTCATGGGAAAAGGGGAAGGAAGTAGGTTAAGTATAATTTCCTCGTGTAAAGAGAATGCTAACAAGCACGTACGTACGTACATATGAAGGAACAATATTTCACATATGAGTAATCTAGTCCTGTCCCTGGAACTGGAACCTATGAAATTACATTACATAGGGTTTTTTTCGTCATCATCATCAGTCTACCATACATGTACGTACTCACCTTATTTGAAAAAAAGGTTTTCAGGTGACATTTAAGACCTACTTTGCTGCAACTAACGATGTCTCCCTGGATTGGATTGGATAGTCACTTTTTTACAACTTCATTTTTGCAAGAAAGAAAAAAAACTGCAGAGGAAGAAGCAAAGGTTAAATCCTCTTCTAACTCGTTCTCCTAATACCTTTTTTCGGCCCACCAGACCAAACCAGACCAGACCAGGTCAGGACGAAAGCTTAACTTGAAAGACCTTTGTTGAGAAGCAAGTACCTGAATTTTCGGATGCAAGTTCGATTCAAGGATTTTCAAAGGATTCTTTTTAAAAGACCTTCCAGGAAAGAAAACATGTTTATTTGCTAACAATTTGAAGAAGACGATGCAATGCAAGGACAACACAATAGAGAACAGATATTGGGTTTGCAATTTCCAGTAGCGTCCCTTCTGCCCTTACCAAAACCACACAAAGTCAGGTAATAGAAATGCGCTTCGGTTAAATAGAAATTCAAAGCAAACTATTATTGAAAAAAGGAAATTGGTATTGGCTCCTCTGGGGTTTCCACAAAATTGGAGAAGACGTGAGCAAACGAATAGGGAATCCTTTTACAGCTAATTAAAGTGAAAAGCCACTCTCAAGATGAATTGGAGATTTGTACATATTTTTCCAGTGGAAATTGGAAATTTTAGGTAACTTCTTCATTCCAAGTCAATTTCTTCCAATTTCCCCGTTTGTTTGTCAACTTGTCTTGGGTCCTTGGAATCCAGAATTTTTTTAGTGGAACGTGAATCTTGAATTTTAGAAGTAAAGCAGTCCTGATTTGAATATAAATTGAAGATTGACTCATGATTTTGATAACTCAAGTATATATACATTACTTTTTTTGGCCGATTCTATGAGCCTTGATGGCTTCATAAAGGATGCATGAAGTTGCCAGCATAATTTAGGGAGGAAATGGCATCGCTCTTCGCTTGAGCTGGAGGAGAGCCCAGCCCAGGAAATGTGTCATTTTACGAGGGACATTTTACGATGATGACACTACTACTCCAACGGTAATATGAAATCCGACTTTTTTATTTTTCTCTAAAATACTAAAACTTAATGACGAATGAAAAGTATGATAAAAAAACCTCTTCGAAAGGGAGGATGTAAGGACGAGCACATTATCTTCTCCTTTTTCCAAGAAAATCGTGCCGGGACATAGACGTACGGCAACGGAAGGAAATTATACGTTTCAAATTAAGTTCAATCTCTCGGAATTCATTCAGGAATGGGATGCCTATCTATAGACAAGTCACTTAACGTCATAGTAGCAGTCCTTACCTACCTGAAAGGCATCCATAAGTAGGCCCGGATGTCGTATTGAAACAAAGCAATTTTCCTCATGTCACAGTAAAAATACGCAGAAAATTGCTTCATTATATTTCCCACTGAATTCTATTCTTCCATCTTCCACAATATTGTCTTCATTTCTTATTAATTTTCGATTTTTAAGCCATTTCCTCCCACAAAATATGTAATATCGAGTTGATGTGGAAGAATGTTTTCATTTCGTCGCACCCCAAGCCCAAAGCAATTGCCTCATTCTTCATCTCTCCCTGTCTAATTTTTCCCTTCATAAATTATGCATTTGAAAATAGGCATTCGCAAACACTTACGTACTTCCTATATAAAAAATACGCAGGTTCATTTCAAACATAAGTGTAATATGCAACAGCTCATAAAAATAAAAGACGTGCGAGACCTACTTCCCTCCACTGCACTACTGCTACTGCCACTACTATATGTAACGCAATATCTATGACTATTCCTTCCAAGAGAATTCTCTGAATTGGAATTTAGAATAAGATTCCATGCACTTTCCCTACAATTCTGACTGGAAAATATGGAGAGAAAAATGTTAGTGTTCTATATATGTGCTTGCGTCAAAAGTGGCTTTAGTGAAGAAAAAGGTCCTGCAAGTCGTGACGGAAATGTAGTACATTTCTTCCTTCCTTCCTTTTTTTGCGATGCGGGTGTGATGTGATGACCATGCATGTTTTATGATTTTCATGGAGAGCAAAGTGAATTCTTTATGAGGAGAATTATGCAAACTGAATGAGGAAGGATTACAATTTTTCTTGTTTTGAAATGGGAGGATTAAGTAGGTATACAATAAGCCTTTCGATGCCGACTTGTGTACCGAAAATTTTTAATTCTAAAGCAGGATTATAAAAAAAATTCTGGTGGGCTAAACATAAAATCGATATTTTTTTGTGTAGAAAAATGATTTAATGGATTAGAATGCGTCGTCAGTTTACCACGGAGGAATGTACAATGCGGGGAACGTAAAAGCAATGAAAACACCCTGTTTAGTACGTTATGTTGTGCTTTTTGAGGAATAATAGCTTAAACTTCCTTGTAAAATGTATAGTCATGTAAGTAAAAGCTGGGAAAGGAGCAATAAAAATCTTTAACTCATTCATATTTCATTTCACGAGACTTTTTCCCTGATTCGCAAGCCTAATTCGTCTTCGGATTCGGTTCCTTTCATATTTTATGGATGTCTTGGGGTGCACTGACTTCCTATAGAGATAAAAACGATTCTTTTTGTGGAGATGAATGTGGTACATTCGTGGTACTACAATACAATAGCGCAGTAGTCGAAGTGGTGGAATGTGTTTGTGTTCCATTGGATTGGGATATGGTACCACTTGCCATTGCATATGATTGCATAGTTATATTTTTTTCTCGCAAAATGCCCTTATTTCATCTCTTTCTGGAGGGAGAAAGGAATAAAACAAGATTTGGTGGACTGCTCAAGTGTGAAGCAAAGCCAAAGCCAAGGCCTGAAGGCAACACGGAAACTAGAATGGAAGAAAAGCTTACCTTTTGTCTCCACAATTCTTTATTTTCCAGTTTTCTCCTATTCCGATTGCATGTGTGTGGGTTATTGTCACCTGCAATAAAAAGGAAGCTTTAATTCATTAAGTGGTAACGAAGGACAATTTGGAACGAGGTAAACACCTCGACAAAGATTTATAATTTATGTTCAACTTCCAACCTTCTTATCCCACCACCCACCTTACCAGATTAAGAAAAATTTGTCTTTTCTGTCTACAGTAACAAATAAACCTAATATCATTCTGCATGACGGAGACGGATGCTCCCCATCTAATTGTTAGACTAGCGTGGGAGTTATTGTGACGCCATTATGATTGTGAAACAATTTTCCTCTTTCGAAAGTCATAGGCATAGCCATAGTTTCCCAAGCCATGGGAGAAAAAGTTTTAGCTCAGCCTGGCATGGCATAGAATTACAAATTCCTACAAAGACGGATCGCTTAAAGGGGTACATGTCAGGTCATGGAAGTGTAGTGGAAAGGAAAGTGTTTATTTTGTTGCAAAAAAGTCTGATCCGCTTTACCTTCTTTTTTTTCTCAGAGGTCCGTTGGCTGCTCCGCTACCGTTTGTCTCTTTGTAGTTTTGAGCCTAAGGATGTCCAATAGGTCGCGAGGAAACTTTGTTAGGAGTCACGAACGTGGATTGAATCTCAAGGCGTTGGCGTTGTATATTCTCTTATCGGATCTGGAAAGTAGAAACGGAATTAGACAATAAAAAAGAAATGTAGAGGAATGTGGGGCAGTAAGCGAACATGAAGGAACTTCCTAAATTCCAAATTCATGCAGATAATGGGAAAAAATTCTTTGGAATTCTTTTCATAAAACCATTCGATAATGAATTTTAGCGGGTGTTGTGATTGTAATTGTAAAAACTTTTTAATAATTTGTTTTGGATGAGTAGACCAAACAGACACAGATCTCAAGGATTTTGGAATGTGGAATGAATGCAAATTCCCTATCCAGGGCATAAATGATTATGAATATAAATATAAAAATATGTGACTCTAAAAAAGTCTGTTTTGTATTTGCGATTTGCAAACTTTCAAACACATTGAAAGATCGCACCAACCAGAACCATGGATCTCGTGCCGTCCCAGAGGGACTAAGTTTCTAGTGAAAATGGAAGAAAAAAAGTTTTTGTTTATTATTTCTCTAGATTCGCTTTCATTATTTTTTTTCGCCATTTTTATTCATATTTACAGCCAGAACGAGGGAAAACAGCCGATGGGTGTTGGTTTCCTATATTTTTTGCGAGTTTTATGAAAAAACTTTTTTGTTTTGGAGGAGACGGGGAGGAAAATCTTGGAAAAGTTACGTTACAGTACTTGGAGACTTTCCCGTCCACTTATTTACAACTTCCTTTTCCCTCACAAAAACCATTTTGCCAAGTCAAGCTTGCATATCATTGCTGAACAAACAGTAGTAACGAAAATCTCGGAAGAGATAGTAAAATGGGTGGATGAAGCAGTCTAATAAAGTGGTAATCTAAAGATTGTCAACAAATATATCATTCGAAATGCTGATCCTCTATATTTTTAAAAGAAGATCCAATCTTGTTAAGTTTTATTACTTCCATTTTTTATTGCTCTGGTCCAATGAAGTTTTAAACAAAGAAACTGCTTTGTCGTCTTGTCTATAGCAAACGGATTTTTTGCTCCATCCATTTTGCAGTTGCAGTGCATGCTAAACTAACAATAAGAGGCAAAGAGTTCAATTAATTCCGTTTAATCTGTAAAAAACAGCACCTGTTTTCAAGATTCCGTGTTTCATCTTATTTTTTTTCGTCAAGGATATGGATATAATTAATTCTTACGTCAATAGCAGTCGTTTGCCCCTGATGCTGCTGCGTAATTTAGCTACCCGATACCCGCAAATCTTTTGCGTCAATGGAATCATTATTAGGACGAATCAGAAGATCCAAAACAAAATACATAATTGATAGTTTAGCATAATCGGATCAGTTTTTACATTATCGATAATTAATCTGTGACAGTTGGAGCAGATTTTTGACAAACGAAAAAAATGATATGCACGTCATCATTGGTCTCAAGGTAAATTACTTCCTTCGTATCCAGGTACATATTTGTTTTTGCGAGTTCTTGTAAAAGGCAAAGAGAGTTATTAGTTTGACAGGAATTGGAAGCACCGACCGACCGAGCTGTTATTACGGTGGTACGTGATACCGCTAGCTGAATATTGATTTCGATTTGTCCATGCAACTCTGCAAGAGACATGACTCATGACATAACCGATTAAACTCAAAGTACGTCATTTCATGAAAAGAGCAAGAAGCATTTAGTGTAGAACATTATATCGTATAACTTTAGATAGTACATTAATCAAAATATTTTACAATGCATTGCCATTTACCTAATTTACATTTAGTTTTTTTATTTCTCAGCTACGTATCTGTAAGCTACGTATTTGTAAATTGCTTGAGCTGCTTAAAACTTTTCATTTCTCACGGATCAGTAACAAGTGCCAACTTAATAAATGGATGTTCTCTATTTTTTACTGGCATTTTTCTTAGCAAATGAAAAGCACACATTGCACTGCCTGCACTGTATCAAGTAATAGTAATGGTTGGGTGCATCTTTTAGTTTGAACAATTATAATTAAGTTTCCTTTGTCTAAGACACGAGGAAGTTCATCACGCAATTCGCATGTTCCACTTATAATTGCCGAGAAAAAGACTGGAATTTTAGAAAAAAGAAGCAGAAACACGGCAAAACTGGAACTAGTCTAAAAAATACATGTTTGTTGGAGTGCTAGCGCCATTTTGAGTCATGAGGGTCGTATCAACTTCTCACCCTCAAAGTTTCAATAAATAAATTCGAATGCGTGAGGATTTTCTTAAAAAGTATCAAGTCGGGCTTGAGGAGAGATGAAGGTCGCTCATCAACGTGATTCATGCAAACCTAATATATTAGATCAACTTTAGGATTTAGATAGTAATGTATTTAACGCTTCAGTTGTCACAAATATTTCAAGCATTTGTGGACATCAACTCTTGTTATTAAGGAAGGTTATGCAATGCAAAAGTATAAATACACAGTCAACTACGCTTTACTACAGAATTACTGAACTGCTTTAAAGCTCGATGCAATTTGCAAACAAAAACAGAAATATTGATTTAAAAAATGAACATCATGAAGGTGATATTGTGCAAGTGTATCGTGATTTTAATAGCAATAAGCTTCAATGGAGTTGAAGGAAATGGAGGGTATGAATCCCAAACAACATTAACTGAAAAGGAATTCAGAGCATTAGAAAAGGTACGAACACTAAAATGATCAAACTTGATTATTTTTATCATTAATTATCCGTTTATATTATCTAGTTTAAGCCGAGGGTGATTCCAAAAATTCCAAAAAAATCAATCATTCAGAAATATGCAAAGGATGATCTCTACCTGATCCGGTGGTTACGCGGTTAGAAATGTTCATTTTTCCAATATATTTAAGTACTTTTGCTATGATTTTTTCTCCATTCCCGTTTAATTTTTGTATCCAGCCAAATCATTAAATGTAGCTGCGGCAGAGCAAATGTTCTTAAATGTGAGTTACATTGTCCTCATAAATAACCTAATTTCTGAAGTATTCCTTTGATTTTGCTATTTCATCTGATTTTTCAGCATTTAAAATGGAGAGAGGATGAAAAAATTGACACGATTGACCAAGAGGATTTTTCAGATGTGCAACCAGACTTCCCCACATTTCTGGACACTTTCGGGAAACGTGGCGAGCCAAGTAAGCATTGAGGCGACAAATTAGCGAGACCATCATCATAAATTTCTAAAACATGTCATGTCATGGCATCTTCATTCAGTTGCTGAATATTGGGTATCCGACTATCGTACAAGGACAGCCGTCCTCGCCGGAAAATCAAACCGTGTTACCCGCTGGACTGCGAGATGTTTTGAAATTAACAGTAGGCGACTTTACGATGCGAGAGCTGAAGGGAAGAGGGTTGCTCAAGGGTTTGGCTTAATGGAGTTAGAAGGCTTCAACATGATTGAACATGGATGCCCTGCATGTAAGTTTGCTTGTTTGTTATTACCGGAAATATTCGTCAGAAAAATGGCCGACATGAACTTAACCTGAGTTGGACCTTATTTTAGGTCTCCGAATTTACGTAAACGTGGTTCAACTTTTTGAATCTCATTATCCTGGGATGTACGAGCACTTTTATTTGACAGACAGTAAGCCCAGACAGATACTACCAAATAAAACCCTACAAATAGTTTAATCAATTGATTTCTCTGTATTTCCTTTGCACAGTGCCCCAATCCTTCAACATCATTCTCAGACTTCTGAGACCCCTCATGTCTCGAGAAACACGGAGGGCTCTGAAAACGTACGCAAGCCCAAATGAGTGGGTGCCCGAATTAGACAAAACTATTGACAGAAGTCAGAGAAGTCAACGTTTTGCAGGAACTAAAATTCGGGAAATTCCTTGAGAATTTTTTCATTGATTTCGAGATGTAAGTATTTAAAACCACATAATCATATTGGGTACCTTCTCTCTGGCAGAGACAATCCTCTTAAAAATAAATCAAATGCATAAATTATGATGATTTATACTTCTGTTCCTTTTTTGCAGTTATAACTCTAACTGTAACGTAGCATTCCGACCTTTTATATCTCATGTACTGCATGACATGCACTTTTTCTTATTCCATTCACACGCCACTATAATTTCATCATTTGCATGAGAGAAAACTTCTCCAGAAAATCCCATTTGTCTATGATTCTACTGTCCACAAAAAGTTCACTGGTATTTCCTTCATTTTTATTTCAAAAGAATAATATCGCATTATGCAATCACATGCAAATATGTGGCATGAGAAACTGAACATCTTTATCTCGCCTTCTCCTTCTTCATCCTAAAAAGAAGAGAAAAGGATATGATAATACTGCCTGACTTCTTCCCCGCACGATTCTCCTTCCTTCCTAAACTTTCGTGTTTTTCTAAAACAAAATTTCTTGAGGGAAGACGGAATTTAGATTCAGAAACAAAAATCTCCTTAGATAACGCAACCAGAACCAAGAAGCACACGGTTCGCAAATTCTCAGATAAAAATAAGACGAAGGGCTTTCCAGAATGTACGTACATTTCAATCCTCATTTGAAAATGTATTTTTCATGAGCACCACATCACACAAGGCGGAAAATAAACGTGATGCGCGTGGGATGTTGGATGTTATGTTATCGGAACGTTCTTGGTCTGATCTGGTAGGACCAAACTCAAAACCAGGCTGGACTGGGGTCCAACGGTCCAACATCCAAGTGTAATGTGGCTTGTTACACAAAACGTTTTGTCTGGAAGTAAAGTAGGCAAAGTAAATCTTGATTAACACGGTTTTCCTTGCATTTCCATACTTAAACTAGACCGCACAGTAATATCCGTTTGGTCGGTCATTGAACGCACGCTTTTCTTCCTTCTGAATAATGAAGTGTGGAGGAAAACGCATGCAATCCAATTAAAAATGCATTCATATGAAACTTGGAAGGGGTTAGTTGTGAACGTGTGGCATCCTTAGGAATTCTGGTGGTGTGGGGAAGTTAAAGAACAACGCAATAGAAATCAAATGATTTTTTTTGAAAAGTCGATGAAAGCTTCAACCAAAGGCGTTTTACAACGAACTGTTCCATTACGGATCCCAGATGGATTTAAGCTCGACTTAAATCTTGTTTTGAGTGCTTGATCGCACATGATGCTGTTCCATTGGGACTTTTACTGTGCTATATAGTGGTCAAAATTGTCTGCGTCAATCCCATTGTTACAAAACCTCTCTAGAAAGTTGTTGATGGCTGATACTGATACTCATGCGTTCTTATTCTTAAGGCTTTACATTGACCTCCTTTGTAAATGAAATGGAATGAAATACATATAGAAGAAGAGCGGCAAGCGAACATTTTGTTGGAACGACAATTTTATGTCTTCTTTTGCCTACCAATAAAAATGAAGTTCATTTTCCGCTTCTGATTCTTTTGTTTACGACAATATTTTTATGAAACATTTCTTCCGTCTCATAAGTTTAGGATAAAAATGCGTTAAAATGCAGTCATTCAGGCGTACCATTTTCATCTAAAAATGAAAAAGGACAGTGTCAGTATAGGCAATGATTTTTCCCCAATATCATTCCTTTGTTCCTATTAATATTAATCATTTCATTAAGACCTTTTCATTTTCTTTTATTACAAGATCATCTTTTCAAATCTCTTGGCTTGATTGGCTTTCTCAAAGAGACAACCGAATTTAATTAGACTTTGTCAAACTTCACTTTTTCTTTCTTCACTCAATCTCAATCATCAAACTTTTGGTGTAAGCCAAAGCCAAGCCAAGTCTAAAAAAATGACAGGTCTACTCAAACCAACTCAAGGCTATTTCTTTCATTCAACAGCTTTCATTCCAGACTATCACGTAATATGTCGCCATATTTCCTTGAACAATGCCTGTTTGATGAGTCTACTTTTCCCATTACACTATGCAAATAGGTCAGGATAACGAGAGAAAGTTTAGAACTTTCTCAATTAATTTCTTATACATGCATACTTGTTTAGAGGAAGAGATTTAAAAAATGAAATAATTAAATTCCGAGTTTGGTTGGACAAGTCTGTATATATAGTAGTTTGTGCTGATGTTGATGCCCTAATTTCATCCTTTGAGATCTTGCAAAATGACAAGGGAAAAGCAAACTTGGATCCCCAAATATTTTAATTTAATTGCGTTTAGCAAAGACCTCATAAAAAGTGAGTAAGGTTTGCTAATTAATGGTTGGAGATCTTTTTAGTCTTACATTACCCCACATAAATGAAAAAGCAAACTTGGATCCCCAAATATTTTAATTTAATTGCGTTTAGCAAAGACCTCATAAAAAGTGAGTAAGGTTTGCTAATTAATGGTTGGAGATCTTTTTAGTCTTACGTTACCCCACATTAATGAGTATGGGTTGGGCTAGTTACAGCTAATGCTACAGCCATTTCCCTAAAAGTTTTGACTTTCTTTTCCACACGCGAATATACGATGAAGGCTTGGATTTCCTATTGCTCACTTTAAAGCTCCACTCAAGGCAAAACTTAATTCATTAAATTAAATTAGACCATTGCGGCAGTACCATGCCCCTAATAATCCCTCCAAAGACTTCATGGGATCAGCATGCACTTTTCAAATTATCCGTCTTAAGAATAAACATGTACGTAATACGCAGTTGTTGAGTTAAATGTATTTTGCTTTGCACATTCATTTTTTTTCTTCGTTTAATAATTTCGTTAATCAAACTCTGGAAGTTGGAAAGCAAACAGTGGTTGTTCTAACGAAATAAAACAGAAACTGATGATAAGACTCAGTCAAGAACCCCATATTTTGGATTATGTGCTGCTGCTGTTGAATAACAAAATCGAATTAAATACATTCAACATACAGACTTTCATTTCATCAACTTCAGTTAAGCTTATTTTTTTTCGTAAAATATCAAGGAAAATCCTACGTCTTGGCCTTCGGCTAATCATCAAAGCAAACTGAAGCGTAAGCGGATTTCCCTTCTCCATATGCAATAATACGATAATGAAGGCAAAGAAAAGTCAAAACGGAATCTTCTGGTACAAATCTGAAGTATTAAGAAGCACGCAAATTTGCCATGATTTTTTTTTAACTTTTGCAGTAAAAGCTGAAGTAGATAAGAAATAAGGTGGAGAATTTTACTTTCAAAAGCTCATAATTTCCCTTTTCCTCATGTTTATTCGTGTTCCTGGAAATAATAATATTTTTTCNTAAAACTTTCGCAGTAAAAGCTGAAGTAGATAAGAAATAAGGTGGAGAATTTTACTTTCAAAAGCTCATAATTTCCCTTTTCCTCATGTTTATTCGTGTTCCTGGAAATAATAATATTTTTTCTTATATTACTTTCGGCTCCTTTTTGCTTTTCACCAAAAAGGCAAATATTAAGGAAAGGGACTAACTAACGAACAGACGGAAAGAAAATCTAATCTTCTCTAATTGGAATATACGATAGCACATAAAAATATGGAACTGGTCGAGCTAACCCAACCCAACCATAGCCAGAGGAAAAAAACGCTCTTCTTCTTGGGGCTACTGGTACTGGATAGGTTAATTAATTTCCTATTTACTAGTCGACCAGAAAGAACCATCTTTTTCCCACTGGAAAACTTTGTGCAATGCAACGGTCTCCTTTTGTCGACAATCTCATTTTCTTCACAAGTTCCATTCCAGAAAACTTAACTAAATATAAATAAGTAAGTAAAATATTGGGAGCTATTCCCACGAGACATGATGCCCAAACCAAGCCACGAAACAAAGAAAAAACAATTTTGACTTTGCCAAGTTGCAATCTGGAGGAAGTGAAAAGAAGAAATGTCATGTGAAAGAGTTGAGTAAACAAAGAGAAAATGAATGACCCTTTTTTTAAAAAAAAACCAGGAAGGCAAAATAGAACATAGCCTTAGCTTGTTGGCTCGTTACTCGTTGGTTATTACCACAGTACAGTCACATAGCTTTATTATTTCGTCTGTCAGATTAAACGGGAGGAACAATAATTTAGCCATACCTACTTTTTTGACATGAAACTACAAACGTGAAAGGAACAAACCAACATTCATTATGATTTTAGTCATTTGTCACACGACACAATGGGAGGGAAGAGAAAAAACAAAAAAACGCAAGCCATGTCATGGAGGGTACGTACGTACTATTTCGGGTTTGGAGGGAACGTAGACAGCTGGTGTGGTAGTAATGAAAGCTTTTCACGACCGAAAAATTGCAAAGAAAAGAATGCGACCACACTTCCAACTAAAAAAGAAGGAGGATGTGTGGATATGGATGGATGCATTGTTTCATTCTCTCTGAATATGTAAGTAATTTACTTTTTATTTCTGCTTTGAGTCTTCTTCTGGAGAAGAAAAAAAATATGATACTTGTGGGAATCTGGATGTAAGAAGACGGAAGAAGTCGAATTGTCTTCCATGCCACATGTGCATCTTTTCAGATTACTGCTGAGACTGAACTGGTATATGGATGCAATGCAGCGTTCCCTAAAAAAGCAGAAAAAACGACGCTTTGTCGATAAAAAGAAACTTCAAGTCAAGTCTGTAATGATATATCTTTCTTCTTCCAGGAACTTTTCCCTACTTCTT
Source organism: Seira musarum (assembly GCA_027743895.1). Taxonomy (NCBI): domain Eukaryota; kingdom Metazoa; phylum Arthropoda; class Collembola; order Entomobryomorpha; family Entomobryidae; genus Seira; species Seira musarum. The sequence goes on from JAHZMX010003693.1 coordinate 28,781, forward strand.
TTCAAGGATAAAGGAAACGCGAGCGTAATTCATAATGTAGGTACTTGGCCTTTTCTTCACGTAGAGTTTGAAGAGATACGAATAGATGGGTCAATCAACCAACCAACCAAATGAACAATGAGTACTGATGTGAATACCTACCATAGCTATAGCCAGAGGAAAGAAGCCTTGAAAGGAAAATTTCGCGGATTAATTTCCCCCTATTTTCAAGAAATTGCTAAATCCTCCGGAGATGGGGTATGGATTGATCAAAACTTTCCAGACCATAAATAAATAAATTGGACCAGGGCTGGCTCGGGTTGAGTAATAATGCAGGGTTAGGAAACAAAGGATGATATCATATCATATCAATAAACTTTTCTTGCTTGAGATGCTCCCTACTCATTGTTTAGCAAAAAATGAAGAATTGCCTTCATTAGTTGTTTCGTTCGAAGAATTTCTTTGATTGATGACCGATTCCAAAAAAATATTTTATGAAGAAGTTGAACTGGACAAGAGTTGATTTATAATTAATTAGGTTTTCTTTAGAACCTATGAAAAGTATATAATATGCTCCCAGATCAATCTTATCAATTTTCAAAAGCTGGCCTTATTTTTAAAGACAACTTTTTTAAAAGCAAAATCTAATTACCGCCAAATGGATTTGTAACTTTCCTCGAACTCTATTTTTATAAAAAGTGCTATGGATGTTCTGCTTGTAATTGTAAGCAAACATTTAGGTCGAATTACTGTAAATGATGTTAAAAGGTTGCGATGAACAGCAAATAATGTTTCTTCGTTTTAAAAACTTTTTCCCTTGTTTGGGCCAATCAATCTTCAGGTAACGTTCGCAATTCAAGTGAAGACGTGTTAAAACTAGAATTCTGGACTGGACGATGTCGATGAGCAAGTCGAAAATAAAAAGAAAGTTTTAATGAAAAGTTTGGCTTAAGAAGCAGTCTTTTTCTTTGTTTGCTGTCACTTTTTCGGATAAAGTTGCAATAGAAAGGAGGAGTTTTTAAAAGAAGGATAAAAAGTGATTCATCCTTCCTACATCCCACCTGAATTGAAAAGGGCATTGGCGCATACACTTATGCTTTGTGTTGAGTTGTACACAAGAGAAACGGGACTTTTCCATTCAGTTAGTGCGAAAGTTTTCAAAAAGTTGTGTTCTAAATGTTCTGAAAAAATGCAAGTTCTTTTCCACTTGACTTCCATTAAATGAATGTTTTTGGTGATACGATACGATACGAGAATGGTTAAGGGAGTAGGATGAAGTAAACATGACTTCTAGTCCAGAACTAAAAAATAATAATTTTCGGTAAGAACCACAATAAAAGGAACTTTACAAACAATCCCTCTCATAAAAAGCAGATGAATGAAAATGGAAAGAAGAGGATTTGAAAAGAATGTGATGACAGCGTTATTTTTGCAAACAACTATTACAGCAAAGAAATTTTTGTTGCATTCTGTGATTCAAAATGGGACTAGATACAAACACAAACAAATCAACAATTTGGTCAGTCCTAATGAACTCTGGTTGGTAATTTTATTTTTTGGTAAGGTGAAAACAATGCCAAGGTCTGGGGGCAATCAAAATGTCTTGATTACACCACTAACGAAAGAACAAAAGTCGAGGACAATAATGTGCCGAAAAATTTGAAAACAAAATTCCCTTACCTGCATAGACTATGTTGATGACTTGGTTGAGCAGACAAAGACTTGAAAGCACGACTAATGAAAGAACAAAAGTCGAGGACAATAATGTGCCGAAAAATTTGAAAACAAAATTCCCTTACCTGCATAGACTATGTTGATGACTTGGTTGAGCAGACAAAGAACCTCTGATTGCGGTCCGATCGAGCCCTGAGCTTAAATGAAATGACTGGAATGACAGCCAGGTCTGAAATAGAAACTGCAGCAGCAGAAATAAAACTACGCACCTAACGTTAATTGCTATTTCTTCTTTCCACATCAAAGTCAAAGTTGACTTTGGATTTGAATTCGCGTGAACGAAATATTTCTAGCTCCCGCCTTTGTTTACGGTCTGGAGCTGAGCTCCTACTGGAAACAACTCCAACCGAAGACTGTGCTAAGTTTTGAGGAGAAAGTGGAGAAAAACTCGAGCAGAATAATATGAAGTTGTGCGGCTTGGCTCCATTCTCTCTCGGGTGGTGTGATACGAAGCAAAGTGACTTGGATGGAGAAATAAAAAAAATCACGAGTTGAGTCTCAGTTCTTTTCTTTCCCTTTCTCTTGAGCTTCTTCCAGGAACGCACACTGTGCCCGATTGCGATGGAAAAGAATGGTGCAACTTTTTCGCTCTTGATGTCAGTCATTCACTAAAATATGTAGTATAAGGACACCAAACAGATAAATTCTTATACACTGTTTAATACATATATAAAACTATGACTGCATTGCATTCTTCTAATTTTTAACACCAGTGAAAAGACGGAAGAAGATCGAAGAAACCGATTTCATTTGTTTTTAAACTTGAGTCGACTTTTACTTTTCATTTGGTATAAAATGTGGCCTTTAAAAGAGAATCAACGTCTTAGTTTACGTAGGCTAAAAAGAAGAATAAATGCCAATATTTTCGATGAACTCATGCGATATCAAAAGAGTCAATAGTTTTTTTTTCTTTTGTTGTTTTGGAAGTCCATCAGGTCGGGTCGTAGTAGTCGTGTCAATAGTCAATATCTGTTGGCGAGCACTTGAAGAAAAGGATGTAACAGGGAGGGATGTTGAAGGGATCACAATAACAATAGAACGAACCCACTTTATTTTCCTTTCAAAGTCGAAAGTTGAATGAAGTGGTGGAGCAATGATGAAGATTGAGTGGAGCCAAAACCGTTGGAAAGGAAGAATGAAAGGAAAATCACACAGTGGAACGGGTCGAGTCAACACAAGAAAAACAGCTCAACCAAGCTTAGGGGATATCAAATGAACCGGATAGAAAACAAGAATTTGAGAAATGGATGAATGAAAAGAGAAGCCAATGGGAATCATGAAAAAATCTTTTTAATGGAACAAAAAGTCCAGAAATCTTTTTGATGTGACCTTCAATGGTCACTCATTTGACCCTTAGATTGTTGTATTTTTAACCAGCTTATTTTACAAAAGGTTCCTTTCGTCCAGTGGTCACCGAACTTTCCCTTGCAGCTGCAATTGTATGGTTATCGTTCGTCGTCGTCGTCTTTACAATTTCCTGAAGATCTCATCAGGGATTTTGCTTGACTCTCCCAAAAATACTGTGATCGAGCCTAGACAAAGTGTTTTTCGTGAGAGCACGCACGAAACAAGTGTGTGTACGACGGTGACGATCACGCTCCACTGGTAACAACTACTGCATCGCATTTAAATTCTGAAAGCAAGCGAAGCCAAAGTAAGCATCCTTTATTTTGTGAGGCTTCAAAAACGAATTTCCTTTCAACAAACCAGAAAGAAGAGTTACAACGAAGCTTTTCTTCAACCGCCTCCTCCTACAAAAACAGGAAGTGAGAATGTTGCGTTGTCTTGTCCTCTCATTTTTACCGCATTACAAACTTTTCTTAATTTACTACTGTTGTACATACTACGATGGGATCCGGCTCTACGATGGAATACTTTTGATGCAAAAAATGAAAAGCTTTATTTACCGTTGCGTAACAAACATTACTCATGTCATCCTATTGCTACAGTTCATACTCTCCATGGATCTGGTTAAAGAGAAATGTATGTACCCAGAGCGAATAGTGAGTCGTAAATAGAAAGTCTGTATCGTATTACGTTATTACTCTTGTTCTGGTCTGGGATGGCTGGCAGAGAAAAAAAACGAAGAGTTTCCCAATGTCAAAGCGACACTTCTATTGCGATTCCGACTTCGAGAGGAAAAAGTAACTTTATTTTTATTGCCAGTGAATTCACTATTTGGTCTAATTTGAAGTACTACTGTATAGTTGTGTAGTACTTTGGGACACATCACTTCCGCATTTCTCTGCAAAATCGAAAGCAAATGAGAAGAAATGGTGTTTAAGCGTGCTGTACTTCAATGATTATGTTCATCTCTCTGAGACAAGACAAACGTATCGAAAATATTTATCGTCCGTACTTAAAAAAAAGGATTTCTGGTTTCATTCCAAAAACTACATGAGCACATGAGCATAAACTGAAACATGAGCATTTGTTAAAAAAATGTATTTGATAAAATCTTGAATTGTGCTGATTAGGTGCAACAGATTTCGAATGATCTCTAATTATCTTTTGAACTTCACCTCAATCTCATCTATTAATATGAATATTAACTTTATAATTATCAGAAACGTTGGTCATGTCTATTCAATGGCCTCTACATAACATTTTTTGGGCAAAATAAGTAAATGTTGCGGCATACTGAACCTAACTGGTCAGGTCTCTAAAGCACAATGGAAATTCGGAACTTCAATGTATTAGTCTAATAAAAAATTAAGATCATTTAGATCATAACGTGCTTTCTAAAACTGTTATTATCAAAAATCAATTAATGCAATCCCAAAAATTTGTTATTCGTAAGAATGAGACAAGCGTAAACACACTTGAATAATAATATTTTTAAAATGCTAAACTTAACAAACTGAACTAAAAACTTCAAGTATCAAAATACTTATGCCCTCATTCCATTTTGCAAATTGCATTCATGCACTGTGTTGAATTTGCTGTTCTATATTCAATCAAAATTTTTTATTGAAGTAGTCTTCCTTCTTCCGAAAATTGTTTGTAATGGAATGTTTCGTCATTTATTTTATAATATTGGGAATTTCTTTTCTTTCTCCTACAATGTCATCCCCGAGTCTTGACAATATTCATTTTAATTTTTTAGCTTCCTTCAAAACCTATGATTTTTACCTCCAACTCAATCCTATTAATTCAGAAGCGATTAGCAAAGATCATCTAAGTTTAATCAAGAATGCTATTAAATTTCAAGTAACTTGGACCATTCTAACAATGGAAGCTTCGAAAACTTCCATATTTCTACGATATCGTCAATTCAGGATTATTAAAATAGTTTACCTCAACCTGAACTCCGAGAGCACCAAAATAGTAATAAAAATGGCCTTTCCTGAAACTGTTAACATCTTATTCATAACTCCATACACCAAAGAGAAAAAGCTTGAGCGAGCATTGAACAAATTAATCAAGACACCGACGCAGTTAAATTTATGTCATTGTGTCTTTATTGAACCACCATTTATTTTACGCATGGAAATATGAATGGAGCTGGAACAAAGAAATGATTGTAAAACGTCCGGGTGAGAATGGAAATCATAATATGAATTTCCATGAAAAAGAACTTGTTAAATTACTCCCTGAAACAGTTAATGCCATCACAAACTTATTTGGTGACATTAAATCAATCGAAATAATTTTTAAGAAGAACGTTTACGGTCACCAACAAAAAATAGGGATGCTTCTGGGATTAAATACAAACTCATCGAACATTCTTCACATTGTGAAAGATCCTAGAATGTGGAATATCTTCATCGGGCCAAAAAATTTGGTTCCTTTAACCATTTTTAAACGATTCAATTGTTCCGTCTACAAAAGATTCATGTCGAACGAGTCGGGTTTTACAGTATCCTTCAGTACTTACAAAACCGTGGCGAATCTTTCAGCTTCATACATCATGGCATTCATGCCTGGACAATCGTCCATTGTGTTTCAAGAACAAGAAAATTTTGAAATTTTATATTGCGAAAATGAATTACAATTGATGAATGCCTCCTTTGAGTATTGGCTTGGACCCTACTCGATTATTACATGGATTGGAATGATTTTAAGTTTTACAATTCTCTCGGTAATTGCTGGTCATAGCGTTTATGATGTTTTTCGACTATTTCTTCGACAAGATATGCCAAGGTGGTCGGGTAAACTTCAAGTTTTAATTTCATTTTCCTGTATTGCCATTCATGTGGGTTACGAGGGGACATTTACATCACTTATTGCAATGCCCCAAGCACCTATTATTTTCGAAGGTATGATTGATTTGGTCCAAAAGAATTATAAAATTTGGGTGGATAAAACCGAGTTTGTTCGAGTTGGCAGTTCATACTCTAGTGTACACTGTTTTCGACGATGGACTCTCAAACCAACTGAAGTACTATGTTTCTCAACACCCCGAAATTGATATGGCGTTTGAAGGAAAGATATTGAAGGATTTTTCTACGAAAATTATGTCCTTTTTAGAGATTTGTGCACAAAACGGGTGTGGAACTTCTCCTTATACATGTTTTGGAAATAGGAATTACAACCTCGCAAGGTTAATTCCTTCTAGTAAAAGGGCTGCTGTGATAAACGAGTTCAGTAAAAGAGTGCCGTCAAAATATTGTCACTTCGCGAAAAATTCTGTAAAAGGAGGCTTCGCTGGATGGTACTTAAGTTCTGGGAAGCACGACGAAATTGTTACATTTGTTCGGAAGCTGCATGACAATGGACTGTTTTACATCTGGGGCAAGTTGGAAGAATGGTGGGATGAGTACCGAAGCAAAATGTCATCTTATGATTACGATGTGACCTACAATTCTACCTCTGCGTTTATTCATGAGAAATCGCTATCTGCGAATGGCAAACATATTTTTCTAGTCTATTTCGGCCTAATTGTCGTTTCTGCAATTGTATTTTTGGTTGAGTGCAAAGTAAAACTTGGAAATAAAAAATGTTGTTTTTGAACTGGAACTGAAGAATAACTTTGCAAAATCTTTAAGTTTAACTCTGAAACCCATTCATTAGCAATCAAGGCTCACATAAGTGACGTAGACGTACAAAGTCGTTTCAAAGATTAATCCCGCATTTAATCATCTTCAACTCAGACGTGACATGAGGAAATCAATTTCAAGAGAAGTACATATTGGGTTCCTTTCACATTTTATTACGACGATCGAATTGAAGAGGACAATTGTCTAAATTAAATTGTGAGAGACTGGCTTTATTCATTTTCATGACAAAAGTTGGAGGAGTGTTCGTAAGAATCCCTTCGTTAAAAGTGTCAAACAGTCATTACAATTTGACGTATAAATGCCCTGAATTGGAATTGTAGTTATGATTTTTGAACTTCTTTTTGTTCGTCTTATTTATTTCGTTAGGACGAGTTTGTTGTCTTTGGTATTGTATAGACAACTCGTTTGCATAAAAATACCATTAAGATTTGTTACCATTATACAATAGTTGAATAAGAGTGTTTTATCTGTTTTATAACAGTTGTTAAATTATTTTACAAAAGCAAGAATTTCCTTAGCCTTTTCTGGTTCCAAATTGGCCAATGCATCTGACGCTTGATCCAAAATTGACTGAACCTCTTTCTTATTTCTGAACTGAACACGCTTCCGGTATAAATCCTCAATAATATCCAACTCCTTTGAAGAATATTGAGGTACAAAGGTTTGCTGAAGGATTTCCAAAAATGCATTTCCAAATTCTCTAGTTGGTTCAATCATCGTTCCTTCACCATAGTCGTTCCATGTGTTCAGCTGGATTTTACCCATACCTTCCTCCAGGGCAAGGTCCAAAGTTTGTTTGAAGGATCCAGTCCCGTTATGAGGGATAGACCACTGCGGTCCGGGCCAACCGCCTAGCCCATAGTACGTTTCAAATCCGGGATAAACTCCCGCGATTTTTCTAGGGGAAGTGTTGTATTTGTAGAAATTGCTAAGGCCTAACAGGAAATCGACATAAAGCCAACAAAATTCTCCATGAGAGTTACCTTCCGCTTCGTGCATTTGGTTCCATAGAGTGAAGAAAAGGGGTCGAGGATTAAGGACGGAGAAAATTTGTTCCCATTCACTCGGAGATCGGAAGGTTTGGGGACCAAAGTCAAGGAGAAGTGGGCGACCCTCCATTTTGATATAGTTGGGACGGTTAAAGTAATTATTTTGCATGTAGGTCATATCATTTCGAGCCGCCCCGATTTTGTCGGTAATGAAACCAGCGTCGTAGGTCATTCCTGGAAATTGTCAAAGTATTTATGCAGTATGTAATTATTTTTTAAAAAATCACAATCAATTTACCGATATTGTGATCCTCATAAACGATGGCAAATTCCAAACCCATCCTTTCCAATTGATTGATGATAGCTTCGCTGTTAGCCAAATTCTTTGGATAGTCCCAAGCTTGAACCGTGCCAGGCCAGTCGAGAAGGATTCCGTCGATCCCAGCATACTTCATTTGATTCAACTGTCTCTCAATTACTGCCGGATCTCCGGACCCATACACATCATCTTGAGGGTAAAAATGAGCAGCGATTTCTCTTCGACCAGATCCGTCGATATTGTCTGGGTTTCTGGTGTCCATTGTCCAGTGAATCCCCCATGATCCGTCATCAGAAGNGTGCCAGGCCAGTCGAGAAGGATTCCGTCGATCCCAGCATACTTCATTTGATTCAACTGTCTCTCAATTACTGCCGGATCTCCGGACCCATACACATCATCTTGAGGGTAAAAATGAGCAGCGATTTCTCTTCGACCAGATCCGTCGATATTGTCTGGGTTTCTGGTGTCCATTGTCCAGTGAATCCCCCATGATCCGTCATCAGAAGTTTCCCTTGTTTCGAACCAGGGCATCATGTGAGCCCAAAGTTTGACATTTTGATGTGTGGCAATTTTCTGCACACGTACGACAGAGTGGATAGGAGCGACAGCCAGTGCCAGAAACACTAGCTGGAGGAGAAACAATTTGAAAGTCATTTTTAGGCTACTAAGTCCCGAACAAGACTAATTGCTCTGATTTGTAGTTGCAGTGTATCATTATTCAATCATTATTGTAGAGGAGTGTCAGATTGTGATAAATATGTCATATCTTTGCATCAAACTCAATCTTGTCAACAGTTCATGTGACCAACGGATTATGTAAAAATCTATTGATAACGTCTGCTAAAGCATTGCGATGTGATGGATTTGATTAGACAAAGTTTGACAAAATCATCGTGTTTTGTGAAAAGCTTATGTAACTTTGGTCAAGAGATTGTATAAAACACTTGAGTTATTTTGGTTCAAGTGGAATTTTTTACTGTTTCATTTTGACGGTCTCGCAATTCGCATGCCTCCCTAAAAGAATTATTTTCCCGTAAAAATTAATTTACTTTAATCTTAATAAAATTTGGTGTTCAGGCATATTAATTGACCCCGGGTTAAAAAAAATGGTGACTATTGGGTAATAACGGGTGAGATGTAGCCATGCGATTTTTGTGAAATTAAATCTCAGGGCCAGATTGCAATTTAACCAAATCTTAATCACAAGGCCAGATGTGTCGTTGCGATTTATTTTAAATTTAATCACAGGACCATACTTAACCCTGCGACCTATTTAAAATTGAATCCCAGGGCTAGATGTGGCCTTGCATTTTAACCAAATATTAATCACAGAGTTAGATATTGCCTTGCGATGTTTTAAAATTTAATTCAAAGGACCAGTTGTCGCCTTTTGATTTTATTAAAATTAAAACACAAGGCCATATTTAGCCTTTTGATTTTCCGTAAATTTAAAGCAGTGACAGACCTGGTTTTGCGAATTTTGTAAAAAGTAATTTAAATTAATGGATGTCGCCTTAAAATTTAAAAAAAATTAAATCACAGGACCAAATGTGCTGCCTGACCAATTTAATTTAAGTTTGGGGTCAATTAGTTGTAACCTCTGCCGCGAGTTATCGATCGGTCGCATCAATCTCAGTACTCGCTTCACTACGGTCAGCTCTACGTAATAATGATAATGTCTCTGTTGCAGTCTTAAT
>JAHZMX010003694.1:0-16375 GCA_027743895.1 Seira musarum
TACTCAGCTACGTCCTTACTGCTGTTTTAACTGCACTAGTTTTTGGAGTGGGATTTAAGAACACGTCACTAGCGCAAAAGTCATTTAAATGTCCACACGTGTGTGACTTACCTTTTTCTTGGAAAATCTTTTTAAAATGTCGCAAGAATACATATACCAAAAAAATAATTAAATCTCCTGATTTTACAAGTTTAATTGTTCATTTCAATCCTTTTTGGGAGAGTAGAATAAATTGTGAAATACTGGTGCTTTCCCCAAGTTCAAATCATTAATTTGATGCAATTTCGCAAGACAGATATATTTGGTAGGGAGCGGGTTGAGCAATCAAGGCAATCAATGTTAAAGTGAAGCTGCTTGCTCAACTTCTGAGTTCACGCGCCCAATAAACTTTCAGAATTAAGAATCTCAAGGATGGAATTTTTAGTAGTATCAATTGATCAATTGATAAAAAATTGTATTTTTCCTGCAAAGTTGTCAGCAAACAGGGAAACTCAGGGGATTCGTATCAAATTGCTTTTATTAGCCAACTTGCAAGGAATACGTAAAACTCACTAACTATGCAAAATGCAAACTACAAACAAATCAAGTTTGAAACAAACGGAAAATGTTGCTTAAAACCCAATTAATTTTTTCTAGAGCGTCTTAGACGTCAATTGATATGACGTTAAAAACAATTTAAGTTAATTAAGGACAAAAAAGTTTCATTCTACAATTACCCAAATAAGTAAGCAAGCATGACGATGACAAGCCATCTGGCAATCAGGTCGAAGATTATTATTTCCAATTTCAAAGCTAAAAAATTATAACTACATATAACGATCATAAACATGCCGTTCAATATCAAATTTAAAAATTGCAATTTTCATGCTCGCCTCCACTGAACCAATTCAATTATCAGAAATTATTTAGTGAAGTACAAAATTTGCCAAAGTGTGTCAGTGATTTAAACAAACTTTCATGATTGAACCTTGTGCGCACTGATGTCACAAATGAGAAAACAAACTGTGCAATTGAAAATTACTGGGAAATGCAAATGAAAAGTAAACATCCACAAGAGAAAAAAGACACCACACCACTCCACATGCACACAAATGACAAAATAGCATTTGGTATTGATTACCATTAACATTTGGTTTGCGTTTATAATGAAAAGAAAGGAAGTCATCTATCCGATCCAACAACTCCAACTACAGATATGTAGTATTATGATGAGGGAATAAAAATGAAATCCCAAGCCGAGACATAACTTAACAGCAAAGCTTGTTCGAACAAGATGGTGACAAAAAGTATGTGAGTTTTGAGATGATGATCCCATCCGTATAAAGAATGCATAACATAACATGATGACTTGTGGATTTTTTTTCTCTTTTATATTTATTACACGAAAAAAGAGAGAAAAAAAATCTGTAACTCTCTCTCAATTCCCATTCATCTTGATTTCTATGACGCATTTTGATGGCACTACAAATTCACGTTTGTAAATCACAAGAAAAAGCTTGACATATTTTTTAGAGAATCTAGCAAGCTTCTATGATAATATTATCTTAATGGAAACCATTTGAGCGTGAACCATGTGCGTTTAGCATAAAAAGTTGTGTTGCTTTATACAAAACCCTTCATTCCTAATGTGACCTAGGGACCTACGGTATTTTTTTAGTTTATATAGTTCATCACATTTTTATATGTTTATGCAAAAGACAATTTTCTGTTTGTTTATTATGTTGTTATGCATGTATATTTGTAGTAAGTAAAGTAGCTTTGTGACACACTCGAGAAAAAAAAATTTTGATCTACACCAGAAGTTGAAATGGAAGCAAGTGCTTCACACAGTTGATCGATTTATTTCTCATATTCGTCGACATACACGATCTTAATATTATTTTAACGCGTAGATCTTCAAAGCGAGTGAGAAAATGTCTTTATTTCAACGAAACGAAAGCCATCAGAAAATGTAAGCATACCTAATACCTACATACATTTCCTTTTTGTTCTTGAGCGAAACTAAATTTCGTTGGGTAAAATAAGAAAAAAGAAATAAATTCACAACATATGTATCAAGTTTCCATTGCATTGCATTTGCAATTTCTGTTGTCATTTCTACTGACTTCTTTCGTTAGCTTCTTTATTCTTACCGTCCTTGCATATATAATGCTTTCACTACTCCACTCAAATCCATGTTATCTTCCTTCGTGCATGAAGATGTTTCGATGTGCGACGGGTCCCCTTTTAATATTTTGAAAAAAAAATTGTATGGCATTAGGGACATATGAGCTTCCTATTAGATTCGCTGACATGACATCCTATCGTTTTAATAAACATTATTTTTTTCCTGGGGAAAACTGAAAAACTAGTTTTTCTTTATTGTCAAATCATATACAATAAGTTCGTATCTTGATATTTTCCTTTTCAACGTGTATGAGTTTAAATAATAGGTAAATAACGTATCATTGGCATGCATGTCTCAAGAGCCCTCTTCATCCAACACCTGAAAAACATGCATTGACGACTGGCGGCCGTGAATGTTGATATCCCCAAAATGGGATGACAATGATGATATTGATACCTAGTCAATTGAAAGTTAATGTGAAATGTGAGATCAAAGCATTGTGTTTATATTTCACACTTTGAAAACATTTTTGTAACTATCACCACCCCAAATATATCCTCTACATCTACATACTCAAGAGTAAAACACTCAAATAAGTAAGCTGTTGTTATATGTGGTTTACCAGAAATCTTCTTCAGTCTCTGCTTAAAAAGCTTACAATACAGGATTTTTTTACAACTTGCAATTTTAATGTGTCCGTTTGCGCAATAGTGTAGAACAGCCCCATTGATTTGGCTTACGTAGACTCCCTCAGAAAGATTAGCAGTTCAAAGTTGCTTAATAGGATTTTTGTAAAAATTAATTGGCCGACCTGATGAAAGGTCTCCAGAATGTGCTATTTATAAACATTTCGCAGCTAGGTTGGATAACCACTTATTTATAGAAAACTATGTATAAAGCATATTAGAGCATCCACGTATGGATTGCAAAATTCTAAAAGGGTCAAGTATGTTGGTAGGTATAGTAGTTTTACCGCACAGATATGCCTTTTTCCAACGGAACTCTTGAAACTCTCGAGGACACTCTGGTACTAAAAACATTTTTAGTGAGAAGTTACAAGCCACCTTGCAGCCCCGTTCAGCTTTTTGAGAATATGATTAGGAAAATTTATTGGAAATTAAGCTAGTGGACAAGATTCGATCGTAAACTACTAAATCTTCCATATTATTTTCAATCCATTTCCTTTTCTTCGCTTGTAAAATTCGTTTCTGATTGAAAATCCTAAAACATGTTTTATGGATTAAAGGGTCCTTCGAGAGGGGGTAAGACAAAGTACTTACTTCTCATGTATAGCTGGATCAACTGAACAGGACTCCAACTTTCCACTTTTTTTAAAATAGTTCTCTTTCTACTTTCTACCTTACTCTTTTATTCCCTTAGTAAAAAAAAGAGGTTTACTCTTTTCGCTGCATTTAGTGGCACGCTGAGCACTATCAGATTACTCTTTTCACAAACATTTTTTGGACGAAAGATATTTTTTTTTCGGTTGATACATGTTCCAAAGGCTACGTGCCAGGACTTCTTTAACAAAGTTGCATCCAAACTCCCCAAATTCCGATATTTTGGTAATACCTACAGATAACAATGCACATTTTCTCTTGACCGTCTTTGTTCCGCCAGATGAACTGATTTTCCTTTCATGTTTTTTAAATGTTTTTCCCATTTGTCAGCGTCCCATGGCTTTATTAGGTAAAATCTAGATAAAATAACTTTATTCATCGTCAACTGAGCAGTCAAGGTGAACTTATCCAATATCCCTGCCAAAGTCTGTCTGAAAGTACATTGTTTGTGACTTACTTAAATGCTATTACGTTGTCCTTCGATTTCTTAAATTATATACATTTTTTTCTTCCTTGTTGGAAAGATCCTATTTGAAAGATACGATTTTAGTACTTAGTCTTGCATATACTTGTAAGTGTGCAAGCTGACTTCTAATTGAAAACTTTTCTGTACAGTGAGCAAGGTTATTTCATGACACGTCTCGGTCTCGTCTCTAGTAAAAAGCCTTCGTCACTATTAGTATTTCTGACATTTTTCTCTTCTTTGCTTTCCCTTCCTACCGATATTCCCAGTGCACACAATATTGACTAAAGTGACAAGGAGTCAGTTGCACAAAACTTATTTAGACCAAATATTAGTATTCCAGAGGTGCTCCATTGTTACGTGGTTGAATTGTGTTAAATATGTTAGGCATCGAACGTAACGGACAGCTAGCTCTACAGTTACAGCTACTACTCACTTGGAACTTGGAACACTTTTTGTTTGCCAATTCACAATTCCAATCTTCTTTTTCGTGGAACTCTGAAAATCCCCCTACTCGTTCCCTCGATGCTCGATAAGTTGCTTCACACTGCATTGGATTGCACTGTCATTTGTGATTGTGACTAAACTTTGAAGAATTATTGTCAAGACAGATCTGAGCAGCAAGTGTGTGTGTGTGTGTGAAAAGGAAAGGAATAGGATGTACACATCAAGTGTTACGTTAGATTAATAAGCCTTGGCTTTTTGGAGGAAAATCAAAGCTTTTCTCACTTCTCCATCATGATTTCATGCAGAGAGACAGGAAAGTGGCGGAAGTGGCTCAAAGCCATTACGACTTCAGCATGTCGTCTCCTTTTTGTTTCATCTTTAAAATGTACACACAAAATTTTCACCGAATTTTCCCATGAATTTTAATGGAATTGTATTTAAACTATATTACCTACGAACAGAACACTACCAAATACCCAAACGGAAACTTTTCCTCACAAAGACTTTTTCTCAAACTATTTACTTTACGCCCCCTTAACCATTTTATAGGTAAACTGGGTAAAATACCAAACAAATCTCTCTTCTCATTTATTTCAACTGGCACATTGATTGACAATCCAACGCTGATATATCATGAGGACATGAGAAACAAGCTGGATGTCTGACTCAAAAGAGATGTTAATCTTTGATTGTGTACTAAAGTGTTCTCGACATTTTCCATTAATTTTAATAATGTGTGCCATCCCTACGATACGATACGATAGGAATCGGAAGGATAAGGATAGGATGACCGTTTCAAAGAACGGACAAAGGATAAATAGGTACGTATGAATAAACAACTAATTTAATATTGACTGCCGGCAGTAATATGACGTCAGCAGCATTCCATCACGTCCTATTTTTTCCCTCGTTTTCTAAACCGAAAGAATATTTCACTGGAGCTTGACGGTACCACTGCTGATCGACCATGGAACATGCATGCATGCTGTCTAAATACTACGTTTCAAGCTAATCATGCACACTTATCTGAACAAAATCATCGTTTTTGCATGACGCGACAGGGAAACAGTATACAACTACGGATACGACCGTCTTTTGAAAATTTAAGTCATGATTTATACTTTTCATGATTTCGTTTAAAAAAAATGATCTCGTGAGTACACAAACACGGGGCATTCTGATGCAAGACTGTAAAACTATTCGCGTAAATGTGACATGCCATACGAACGTACCTACACAAGTGCATGGATAAATGTAACAAAAAAGTTTCTATTTTGGCGTATTAGCGCATTTGAGTGTGTTATTTAGGTTATTTTGATCGTTTTCTCGTAACAAAACGTAAAAAATGTATAAACATGGTGAAAAGTAGATTTATTCATGTGAACATATCAATTTTTGGCACACATTCAGCATGCAAACCATGCGTTATACCATGTAATTCTTGTTTTTTAGGGAACTCAAACTCGAACGATATATCTTAAGCTGAATTTAATTGATGAGTATGAGTATGGGCTATGTATGGCATGGCACGTCATAATTTCTAGCTTTGAAAAGTGATTACTTCAAACCATCATACTTTCCCATAAGTAAACTCGAAAGATTAAACTTTACTTTTAGTGGTATACCATTACGGTAATGTAGAGGTGCAAATAATTGCAGTTCGAAGGTGATAAGCTCTTGCTCAGCAATGTCATTAAAGTACGCATGACTGGTGCTTGAGAGAAGGCAAATTGAATTAAAAAGTTTAGTGGCACGACTGATGTGATATACGGGATTTACGTAATCCGTTTTTCAGACAGTCAAACTTGTCCCAAAAGAAGACAAAGTTTTTGGTCCCAGAATGGGAAATTTGTCTTGTTATTGGCACATGTTAGTCTGTCGTAGGGATTTTCGTAGTACCGCGCTACATACTCCTAGAAATAGAGCATCACCACAAATTTAATTTAATAAATGAAAAACAACGGTCAAAGATGTCAAATTTGATTTGAAAGTTTGATAAACACTCAAACTTTTTGTTAAGAATTGCGAAAATTGTGAAGGTTAATAATATCATTTGTTTCTTGCATGTTCCACAAAAACCTCCCTATTCTCTTTTTCATGAAATAATAATGACATCAATGTCGCTTATGAGGAGTTAGTCTCTCTCTGCGCATTCAACAATGACCAGCCGATCCATCTCAAAGAAAAACCTCACTAAGTATTGCATTTGCGACGGAATATTATTTGGCTCAGAGGCGAAATCAATAATTGTTTTGATGAAATTTCTCATTCCTAAGAAAGATCCATTGCCAAAAGTTCAACAATTCAATTTGGAGTTTCCAGACAGGCGTTCTTGGACACCACATATATAGCAATCAGTTAAGTGTATATTACTTACATGCATGTGTTCTATTTTTGTTGAAAACAACTTCTACCTCGACAAAATAGGGTCATGAGAGCTAAAATTTAAGGTACATTACAGGCAATAAAACATTTCATATTTTCTTGTCAAATGGCAATAATGCCAATTACAAACAAATAAAGGCTTGTTTGATGGAGTTTTCATGCACGAGATTACTCGACGTCAAACTATTTCTTAAAATTACTGTATTTGTTCCACACATTCCGTTTCCAAATATCCGTTATGATCCTGCACTCATCTCATCATCAGTTACGTTTCTCTACATTTTTTTAGTCTCCAGTAATACGCAATACAATACAGTATTGAAGTGCGTCTAAAAATAGCTTTGTTTCTCATTTCTTTGATTGATGACGATATGAGGAGATGGATAGTAATGGAGCACCCATGTTTGAAAATTATGGAACAAAGTAATATCAAATGGAAAGAAGGAATCTAATTCTAAGAAGGGTGAGAGATCAAAGAGTGGGAATAGACGCGACATACTAAATTACTATTTTCCTAGACTATCTCATTCAATTTTCCTTACTTATCTTTGATCCGACAAAAATAGTTCTTCCCAGAATAATTATGATGTCGTATCACATGATGCCTCCTAGTCAGACGTACTTTTCCAAAAAAAAGTGGCATGTGGCATTAGTAGTAAGTAGGTACTTACATTAATGACATGACATGACTATCAAAAGTATCCTAAGGCTTGAAATGTAATTTGATTTCTACAGATATTATTACTATGCAATGCTAAAGGGGAAATTACCTGATTGCTAAAATTAAATATTTTAGAATTTAGGATTTTAGCTAGATTATCCTCAAAATAATATGAAACGCCTCACTGTCTTGGATTACCCCAAAGCACATTCCAAAATCGAAAAGGATATGCATGGTTTATCAATGAAAACGCTCTGTCGATATTTTGCACATGAAAATGGCTTGTTAAATAACCGTGTCTGAATGTTCATCGTTTGAGGCGTTGTAAGTGATTTTAAAAAATGAACTCTGGAAAAAAAATGTGGAGGGAAATGTAGCCTTGAGGTAAGGTGATGTGAAGTGATGTACATTATGAGTACGTTATGTATCATCAATACCACGAACATCGTGCAATATTAACTCGTGTGCCGCACCAGCTTGGATTATTGCTGCTCCAGACTTGTTGGAATTCCGAACTGACATGGTGCCCTGATTTTCAATAATAAATGACGTATCCCGTAAGCCATACTATTACTTGTACCCTACCACTCTACCTAAGAGCATCGCTGGTATTGACACTGACGAGAGGAGTTCTTGGGATGACGTTAACAGGAAGACATGAAAGAATTCCTGCTGACAGATTTATTGTTGCTCAGAAAATGAGTCTGACATTCAAAAAAAAAGAAGACAAAAATATATAAAAAAACAATAAAGTAAAAAATTGAAAAGGCAATGAATAGTTTCTAGACACTTTGGACATTTTCTTTATTTTTCCAAAGAAAAATACAAAAGGTAAGTAAAGTGAGCAAAGGATAAAGTATATATGGTCACAGCGTCAGTCCAGTTTCTTTTTTTCAGTTCTCATAGAAAATTAAGAAGTTTATGACACAAAGCTTATTATATTGTGACGAAGTGTGTGCGTAAAATGAAGAGTAAAGTTAATGGAAAAGGAATAATTTCGTTAGAGTGTAGCTGCGAATACGAATATTCCCAATAGATTGGATAGACGACAAAAAGATGAGATGATGATAAAAAAGCTAGACAAAGATACTTTTCAAAAAATGGGTAACTTTTATCTCCGAGTTTATGCTGGCGGATATAAAAAAAAGTTTTTTTTTGAGAGTCTTCGCAAAATGTAATGTAATCTTGACATTTTTTTTCGCAAATTCACGTTTTGATCATACTTATGCCTAGAAAATGTCATTATCCGATTTTTCATCAATCCTATTATGTATCCATTTTTTTTTCTTCTTTCTCCAAGGATCAACTTCAACACTCGAAAGGAATAAATTATTTGCTACGTTAGCAAACATATTGATTCAACCATAAAAATAAAGCCGCTTCTTGAAAGGAGAATAAATGCACTTGGAAAGGAAACGAAACCACTTTGAGGAAAAAGCGTACAAAGAGATAGAGAGCACTTGTACTTATTACTACATTACATCTTATTATTCCCACATAACGAACGGATATGTTTTGAGGGCGATTCTCTCAAATCTGGGAAGAACCATCAAGAATGATCCTCCGTTCATCTAGAGGTATCTATGTCTATAAAAATATTGTATTACCTTTAAGCAAGAGAAGTGAAGGAAAGGAGGAAAAAAATTGTCACGAGAAGTTTTCCTGCAAAAGCAATTTACTAAAACTGACAGATGCGCGGATGTCAGGCTTACAAGAGGAAAATAAGAAGGGACGACGAAAAGGATAACTCATTGAAGTGTAAGTTCATGGAAAGCTAGCCAAATATGCGATCATGCATGAACTTAAGGAGATTTGCACTAAAAAAAGTCAGATTGTTCTTGCTGCTGCTGCTGCTGCAAGTTTTTTTTTTTTTTTTTTTTTTGCAAGAAGCAGAAAAGGTAATGTGGTAAAAGGTTAGGGACAGTAAAGAAAAATTAAAATGTTCATGATTTTTTTCCTCCCTTGGGTTTTCTACGTCCATTTTGTTCTTGATCCCAGCATTTAGCGACATTCGTATGTGCATGGCACGTAGGTACTTTACTTTCTCCTTTTAAATATTTTGAGATGGTAAAGTTATACTTACTCACGCGCTTCGCTTGGCTACTACTACTTTGGCGACTGATGTTATGTAAGTACGTAACGCATTCATAAGGAATAAGAACAAGAGCGGTGGCCGTTGTAGAGCGCCAGTTTTCCATTTTTTTTTTCTTTTATGTATTCCGTGTGAGGTACAAGAAGACGACGAAGAAGAAGAATAAGAAAAAAAGACAGTAAAAATGTTCGTCTTTTTTTCCAATATGTACAAAACGCAATAAAGCATGGCTCATGAATCTACCAAAAGCCAAACAAAGTGCTCTCTAAGGATTATTTAAAATCCATCCATATGACATGTCGCGTGTAAAAACATACTTTTGCATTTACCTCGCACATGTAGAAATTATGAAGAAACTTGGAACTAGCTGAAGTAGATACGATACAGCAATAGCAATAGTAACGCAGCCGTGCCGATGCGATAGGCCCTCTATCCCTTTTTTTTACTGCATTTCGAGTACTTTTTGCATACCCTTCCTTGTACTTACTTTCCCTCAGAGCGGAAGTGGAAGCCATAGAAAATGGAAATCAAGTGTGGATACTACAGAAGTAGGTTTGAGTGGATGGGACCGTGCATGACACAATTTTTTTTTAAACAAAAATATATTGCATTGCAAAAATGGGATGAATTCAAATCCTCTAAGTCATTTTTGAATTCAGCAACAGCAGGCACAGTATTGCAGGGGGAAAAAAGTACAAGAATGCGGAGAACGGAGAGTTACACGCCTTCATTGGCAAGTAAACTTTTCATATTTTTTTTCCTTGTCTGGCGTTGACAGAAAAAATGTTCATTGTACCGTTATTTCAAAATTTGTGAGAAATGAGAAATAGCTGAGAGTTTTTGAGAAAAGAATTCGAAGAAAGGATTCTCATTAAGTTGGAAACATAACGTTCCGAGTCTTTTGTTTTGTTAAATGAGCATAACATAAATCACACGTCAGCAATAACGCTACAATGTAAAAATCACTGGGACGCAAAAAATTATTGCACATTTATCATGTTCGAAAATATATTGGGGAACTATCCAGCTTTAGTAGGTATGGTTTTCCATGATAACATTTGCAATCAACAATTATTTCCAGACGTTGACTACTAAATACACGACGTTTTATTGAAAAAAATGTTTATGTTCAGAAAGCACACATATTAAATGTAATATAATGTGGAATATTCAATTCCAACTGGATTTCCATTTTGAATGTCCCCATGGTTTTCAATTAGCTGAAGTATGTTCCAGAATATAAAAAGTGGGCGAAAAATTGATCAACTTATGCTAAAATATTACATTTGTAAATTCACAAATGCCTACACACAAACACGAGGCAAGAAGAAGTGGGAAGATCGTTAAACAACTAAACTACCTGCAACGAAAATAATTATTTGCTTTTTGAGTTACGCTTATGAAACATAAGAAAAACAAGCCATACCAGGCCACATGGTCATGCAAGGTTCCTCCAGTTTTGCCAACAAAATGATATGGAGAACGACGAACGAGGGTAATAGAGAAATTTTTCTGGATTTTTAGGTAGAAAAAGGATTTACAACGTGACTTTCAGGTAATTTGGAAGGAAAAGGCAAGGCGCAAATTAAAAGGCTCAAAGCTTAAAGTTTGTAGTATTTACTTACCTTGAAGGTATGAAATAAGCTTGCAGAGAACGGCTCCAAACACAAAGTCTTTGAGTACAATCCCAACTAAGATGACTGCAAGATTTCCTAAAATGGCGAGTAGAAAGATGACCGAATACAGGCCAATTTGAACTCTCACATCCAGCTCCAGTATGTACGGAAGCATGGGACTATTCGGCCTCCGACCTGTCCCATCATAAGGAACAGTTGCAGACGAGCCTATGATGTTCCCCTTGTTAAGGTCCCCACCGTTTTGCCCATCTGGGGCAAAAATCCCCGACTCGAGTAGCATTGTCACATTGTTCAAGAGCAGAGTTCCATTACTCATCTCCTCCAGGAGGAGCATTTCCTCTTGAGTCAACATGATTAGATGAATTACACTTCACACTAGAACATTTCTCAGGTCAGGGAGGACAGGATAAGAAGCTAGAAAAGTTCGAAGAACTGAGAAAGTAGGATAAAAAAAGGTTTTTTTTCTTCAAGTATGTAGGTGGTAATTGTACTCAATTCGCTACTTTTTTTTCACTACTGATTTAATAAAATTGCAAGACTTTCAACACGATTTAGCATTACATCTGTATCAAGAAAAAAAAAGTCGAAGGTTACACAAGAAGGTCTTTTCCTTTTCCGGGGCAATTTGACTCCTCAAGATGAGGCCAACGGTACTTGGCACATCCTCAAATGAAATGTTTTACTATCTCTTGAGAGAGGCAGAGACGGTGAAATCAACAATTTTTAACGCATTAGTAACGAGGTTTTTCATTTGCTCTGACTTGTAGGGTTCTTGGGGTTTTGTGGTACACACGGCATAGTTCACTTGAGTTCACACACCTGATGTTTCATGTGAGGCCCCAAAACCACATCATTCAAAAAAGCAAACTGGCAATAATTGAATTTTAATTGACCTCGTCTCTGTGGTATTCCTTACTTTCACGCTTAATGCATTACACACGGTTCCTCACGTTTTTAGAGTGAAACAAGCAAAGGACACAAAAAGGAAAATTCCAATCTTGACTTCGGCTTCCTTTTCAATTGTTTGGAATGGGAGTATGCATTTTACAGTTGATAAATCAAACAACTTTTACGAATTGAACGCGCTGGAACTACGGTTGGAAGTAATGAGGTAGCACTAATACTAGCTGATTTCACAAATGTTGCTTTTTCTTCTTCTTCAGAGTTATTCGCTAACTAAACGTCTTTGCCGATTAATGAGTTGGGAATTAATGAGCTGAGAGAAGGAAAAACTGCAGGGCCACTGAACTGACTGAGAAGGGCAATCACTTCCAATAAAATCAGTTTCAAAAGAATGGAGCATCTCTAATCCAAATCACTTGCAGCTGGGTGCATTCCAAAACGTTAAGGATTTCTTTGGAGTAACAGTAACAGTAACATTGGAGTTTGAGGAGGGGACTTGATCATTCATTCATGAGTTGGAAGGAAGGATGAAGGAATTTTTTTTATTGCTGAATTTGATTTGTGGGTATGGTATGAAGTTTGATTTTTTTTCCACAAACCCAATAACAAAATGTAATGCGTTTATGCTTATTCCTTTTTTTAGTTCACAAATTCATACAAGATCCAAGTTGATTTGAGACACGCTGGTTAAGCAAAGTACAAACGTACACATATTTTTGTTGATCCTGTCAAGAAGTTTTCTTTTTTTGTTATCTTGTTTATTCCTGACAGTCTTTGGATAAACGTGTTTTCACTAACTCAACACGAGTTTTTCTTCTTTCCGAAGAAAACCATAAAATCCATCTCATTTTAAAGACGAAAGGGAGTGTGTTTGCAAAAGAGAGGAAAGGCGGTATTGGTATTGGAACTTTGTAAGAGGACAGGGAGAAAAAAAGGTGAAAGTTAAAAAAAACCGAAGGAACGGGATCAACTTGGAGATCAAATCAAATCACATACGCTTATCTCTTCGCTCCTCCACCGTCAGTCTTTTCAGTTTATGTTTGGTCTTAAAATTTTCTTGCTTCTCGGTAAAAGTACATTATGAGACAAAGCACCGGAGCGAATGAGTAGAAGAAAGAAAAAAGGAACTGACTATTATACGGCCGACCCGACCCGTCCATTTATCCTTTCGCAAAAAAAAAGTCGACAGCTGCAACAGCGGTGAACTTTCTTTTATTTTTCTTAAGCGGAACCTGGATTCTTTTTGGGGCAATACGAAATACTTAGATGCAGCAAATTGGATCACGCTGGGAAGTCCGGAACTCCTGGAAAACAAAAAAGGAATAATGAGCGTAAACAGAGAATTATATACTTTTCCTCTCGTCTTTAGTATTTTCTTTCGCCATATCAAAGCGAAAGATTTTGATGCCGGCAACGGCAACAGCAGCGGCATGCATACTCTTCTCGAGAGAAAGAGAGAAAATTAAAGAAAAAGAAAAAAGTAAAATGCACTTGTGTCAAGTCGTATTCGTATAGCAATGCGGTATCAGATGAGTCAAGTAGATTGAAGCACCGTCCGGATATATATATTTTTTTCCTTGAAGACGAATCAAGCCACCACCACTGACTGCGAGTTGGCTAAGCTAACTAAAACAAGACAAACTTTTTTGATTCCTTTGCTTGTCTTCTTAACTCGCTAGTCTTTGTTTTTACCCTCTTCGTCCTGGAAAAATAAACTTGTGCTCGTTCCTTCAGTCTTGTTGTAAAGTGTGGAAGTCAGGAGAGCGAAGAAAAGTGGCTATCGGTACATGCATCCATCCCAGTAGCATTTTTTTTTTTCAAAAACTTGGATCTTGCCTAACATTGAACCATAAAAATTTAGCATTTGCTCTTTTGGAATGTACATAACACTGGATTTTATTTGCGCCATATTTCCGTGGCGTGAAAATAATAAGACAAGTTACTTGGTGATATTATCATGATCATCACCTTAATGCCATAAAGATACTACATTTTACAAAACCATCATCATCTCTACACAAAAAACTTGAGTTTCTTGGACTACATCATCATTTCATGTGCTGGCTTCCAAACTTCTTGTTCTTGTAGTAGCAGTAGCTCTTCTTAGTAATAGTGCATGAAGCAAACAAGCAAGCAAGAACAAAACACAAGCTCATCATAGTCATGATGATGATCATACGAATTGCATGATGTTCTAAGCAATCGCCAGAATAGAATGAATGTGGAGTGCAAAAAAATTTTTTTTAAGAAACAAAGAACCATTCTAAGAGCATCTTCTACGAGCACTATGTGCCATCATATCATAATCACCATTCCTACCAAATTACTTTTTTTTCTCTTCGATGAGTCGGGCCAGTGTGTTCCCTATTTCTTCGAGTTATAGCAACAGCTATAATTAGATTTTTTTGAAGCCAAAAGGAACTGTCCGGAATCGATGTGAAGGTCGCTTCCTTTTTAAAAAATATACGGTATTTACTAGTATAGTACGGTACAAGGTGAGAATGCGAATCTGAAGTGAAGGTGAGTTTACGTGTCCGTCTCCTTACAACGGATTGTATAGTCATGTCAGTTGCAGAAAAAGTTTTTAGTCCAGAGATTCATAAGTTTTACAAGAATTGCTAAGATGATGATGGTAGTAGTTCCAAATACATTCGGTTTTTCCCTCCCCTTTAGCCAACAGCGAACAATACAACCCTGAACATTTTTTTTTCATGTCATGTCAACACTCTGCGCTAGAATTCACAAATACAAAAGAAAAAGTTTTTTTTCAGGGAACACATATTTTGCAGGGGTACGGTACTAACTCTTCATCAACTTACGTAAGATTATTCTAGTCACAAGACGAAAACGTCACATTAAACAAGTTTCAAGTCATTTGGAAAATTTATTTTTTTTCAAAAAACTGTGTCATTATGCAAAACTGTGTGTATTTGGCGTTTCTATGAAAATCAACTCATTCGTCGATAATAACAGTCGATAAAAGTTGACGTCAAGAAGGTTACACTCTCTTCTGCTCTTGCTTTTGAGACTCTTTCTTTGCGAAAATGTCATCGAGTCACAAAGTCAAAGTCACACTAGTTCTTTTTCCACACCATCAATTTTCCCGACAGTAAATAAACAGCCATTATTCTTGAGGGGGTTTTGTCGATAATGTATCCAAATCTGATAAATAATTCATCCCTTTATTCCCCGAAGGATTGTGCCTCTTAAATTGGCATTTCTTGCAATTTTGTTTGACAAGGGCCAAACATGAATCATGACGTAATACGACATAATGCCAAAACAATATATCTACCGAAATGAAAAAAAAATGCTCAATTCAGCGGTAATATATACTGAGCAAACCCATAACGTGGCAAAGATCTGAACTAGTCGGATTAAACGTGAAATTAATCCTTTTTTATTCTTCTGTGGTGGCTTGGCTGACTGGTTGGATGGTTGGTGCTCCGTTGTTCTTGTTCGTTTTCCCAACCAACCTAGCTTCCTCACCCAGCTTTCCACATAGATTAAAATGCATCCCACTGTTGGGAATCGACCGAGTCGATTTGCCAAAGTTTAATTTCATCTCAACTTTCTCGGGAAAACGACTCTCATCATCAAAAACTAAATGCAAATTTAAAGCGAAAACTTGGTTCATGGTAGCTCAAACACAATTGAAAGGGGACAATGGGACCCAAAGTCTACTTCTCACTTCCCACGACATGATGCTGCTCGTTCATTGGTGCTATGTTATATCCGAGAAAAGTTACAGTGCTTTTTTCATTTTTTTTTTTCATTATATTTTCCACACAAAAAAATTACGCAAGTTGCTAGCTGGGTTTGATTGTGTAGAATAAAAACATTGTATGTGGTAAGCAAAGACCACTAACAAATGTAAGTGTCGGCAAGGTTGTTTCAATAATTCAATTAAATAAATCCTAATTACACATATCCATGAAGGAAAGAGAGCACTTTATCCTCATAAATTTATATTCAGAAATATAAACTTTGTCATGTAACCGTAACCAACATCAACAGCACCACCTCGATCAAATGTATGGTGGCCGGTGTCTCAACAAAGATCAATTTAAAAGTTGTTTCCAAGTATGTTTTACGACTATGGCATTGTGGTAGGTAGAAAATTCTTCAGGGACACTTTTCAAGTAAAAAAAAGGCATTAGGCATTATCTATCTTTGAACACGACAAATGACTTGTCTGCCTGCGGAAACGTATTGAGATTTCCATCTTTATTAGTAGGACTTGCGCAATTTTTTTATTCTTAAAATTTGTGCGGACTGGACTAAAATAGTCTGAATTTCATTTTGGAACGTGGTTATGTATCTCCTAAGATGCAAAAAAG
>JAHZMX010003695.1:0-18699 GCA_027743895.1 Seira musarum
GGTACTTACTAACTCAAGGGTGCCCTATTCGATGCTGCAAAACTCCTTATAATTCTAAGACACGAGGGATAGTTGTTTCAGTCTAGTCTTGGATTGACTGTGTTGTGGAAGAAATTGATGGATGAAAAGGAAAAAAAATATGCAAAGCTTTTATTTCCTTCTATACTTGGTCATGTCATAAAAGAAAATCAATGCCGACATTGCCAACTCAAAGCGAATCATGATGTCAATCCTTTGTTTCGTCACTCGTGTGTGATGTAACGATGTGACTTACGTTATTTACTTCTTCGACGTTTTGTTTTGGTTGGTGGCACCAATTGACTGGTGATGGTGAGACAATCAGATCAGGATGAAGAGGTTTACCTGTGATTGCACTTGAGCAATATCCCCTACATTCTCTAGATAGATTTTTTTGTTGTAAAAATCGTGATTCGTTGGGAGTATGGCGGATGAAAAAAGAGTAGTGTATTGGTAAAAAAAATGTATTAGCGATATGATAGGTAGCATTTCTTTCGGAATAAAGTAGCAGAAATAGAAGTAATAGTATTGTCACGTTCACGTGTATGTACTATTAGGTAAATTAATATACCTGCTAATCGTTTCAATTGTAATTGCTGCAAAAAATTGCAACTGAGGGGGTAACAAAAAAGCAACTAAAAGGAAATTGATTGGCTGGTTCTGGTCTTAGTCTGTGATGGAAGGATTATCCTCATAAAAATTAAACGAAAGAATGAATCGATCAAGGGTTAATTAGACTGAGTCGAAACATATGTATTTCTAAATTTAAACCTTTCTCAAAGTGACAAGAATCACTCCTCTTTAACGTAATTTTAATTTAATTAAAATTTAAATTATAGTTCCTAAATCGCAATCTTAAATTATACGTTATTTTACAGGTATTTATTATGCATGTCATAAATCAAATTATAATAAATCTTGAGTCTGTACACAGTGAGTATCATTGTCATTGTCGTTCGTTCTTTTTAATAATAACATTCAAGCACATAACACATTCCCAATCTAAAACGTCACGTAATATAATTATACATTAAAATAAGTTTTTAAAAAAATCATTTTTTAAATTTTTTTTTGTGGTGCATGTACTATTTTTACTTGACAGATGAAAGGACGTCAGCCGTCAGATGTAAAAGAGGAAATCCATCTTTTTTAAATTTCAAAAATATGAAGAAGATGCAGACGAAGAAGTTGACGTGGAGCTTGAAGGAGATTGAGGTGAGAAACTGGACTCATAATGACCTTGTTGCTGTGTATTTGTTGGCACCATCACACCGCACATGAGCAAAAGCTTAATACGTTCATTTCTTGACGCAATTTTTGAATGCAACATTTTCAGTTTTTCTTTTAAAGTCTACACGTTACTCAAAAGAGATTATAGTCAGCCACACGGCATGTATTATAAAATTTTGACGTCGTCGTAAATGTGTCCGAGGGATTCAAATGTAGTCATGGTGAAGAGGTTGGCGATGTGTGCGACGTACGACGTTTTTGGAAGTTGAAGTAGTAGAAATAACATGGCGACGGCACAAAAACCATTACCACACATCGCAATCACATCACCACGAGCGAGCCCAGGACAAGACGAAAGAGGAGTAGTGGTAACAAATATAAAGAGAGAAACAGAGACACAACCAACATCCAAAATTAGAAGCCACCTTTTACCCTTCATAATCATCCTTATGATCATCAACTTTGCTATATTCAAAATAACACACCACATTAACAAAATGTATGTATCCAAAGAAACATTAACTGACTTTCAAGTTTCAAAAGAAAAATACTGGGTTGGAAAAGGGAGAAGAAACACAAAAAACTCCTCTTTTATTCTTCTTTGTGTGTGTTTAATTTGTATTATGCAAGAAAACTACATGCT
Source organism: Seira musarum (assembly GCA_027743895.1). NCBI lineage: Eukaryota > Metazoa > Arthropoda > Collembola > Entomobryomorpha > Entomobryidae > Seira > Seira musarum. The sequence continues at coordinate 1,892 of JAHZMX010003695.1, forward strand.
CTTAGTGAGTGGAATTTTCAGACATAAGTAATTCCTTCACGCATTCAAGGAGAGGAAGCTGAGAATACATGTTAATAAGTATGAGTTAGCAATCGCATTCAAATATCACCACAACCACAACAGACGCAGTTCCCCTTTAATTTTCTAATGGAAACACCAAACGGTTAGATGTGTGATGTGTGCCAACGCAGCAGCAAATCATTCGAAACAGAAACTCGATTTGATCACATTGAAAAATAAGTTTCTTTCTCTTAAACTGAAACTAGGGAAAATGAACACATAAATGCAATGATTCAAATATGTTCTAAAAAATCCAGAAAATTCAATCAAGCCAACTTCTCTGGGTAAAAATAAACACTGCATTCCAATTCACATACAGTCAGATGAATAATTATTTTGTTGCTCCATATCATCACACATAATATTAACGAAAAACATAGTACATGCATATATGCTTAAGAAAGAAAAATTTTAAAAATAAAAATAAAATCTTATACCGTCTATGTACCTTTTTCATTTGTGAGTACTGCAGTAACATATTGTGCCATTTTTTCTTCGACTTATTTATGCTATTGCAACTCAAACATTTTTGTTCCTGTTTATTTTATTGGTCCTAAAAAGGAAACAGAGAATATATATCCTAGTATTTATTCATATCATGATTCAAACTTGCTGAAGTAATGGAAATCAGAATTATCTAAAAGACCTCACATTGTTTTGAAAATGTGGTTTTTCTTCGATGACGGAATGTTTGGGGAAAAAATAAGGTGTAAAACGAAGCAACGCAGCCATGAGAAAAAGTAATCATCAAGAGACTGGACAATAGTATGGGTTTGTTTGTTACAAATTTTGTATAAAAACGATAGGACTAATGAAAAAGTTCCATTCTTATTCATCTAATATTGCTCTACTCATCTAAGTTTTTAATAGGTAGACTACATCGCAAAAATAAGGGACTATAATGTGAGTCCGACTCCGACTTATCACTAGTCGCATGTAAACTATGAAAACAATCTGTGTGTTCTAATTATATAGCCTAATTGCAATGTACTCAAATGGTTTGTTGTTCATCTTCCCTCCATTATCATTCTGGAGATTGGCCGATGTATCAATGTACTATATACCGTTCAGAATAAGCTTCTACAAATGTACCTAACTTAATGTAAACACTGAACCTTTTCACATCATTTTGGAATTGTTTTTAATTGTCTTAACTTTTCAATCCACTGTTTTGTTTCTGAAATGGTAAGACAAAGAAACGAGCAAATATTTATTGCGACGAATCTCAATGCAAATCGGTTTTCACTAGTATATTTTTTTGTTTTTTTTTGTCATATCGTTTATATGGATCTGAATAGGGCTGCAAACTATGCATGATAGACTTTTCTAGCAGACCTTCATGTGCAACATGATCCAACGACCCACATCTCAAATATGTGTAGTGCAATGGTGCAAAATATACGAAACTAAATTTGGAACAGAAACCTCCACATGAACTCGAAATATAAACTGCGCGTCTTTTCTCTTTCCTTTACTTCTTTACTTCTTCTTGATCTTCATCCAAATTCAGGAGGAAACGCATAAAGAACTATTAAACAGAGTCTATTTCGTATATAATAATCGTAAGTTCTGAGATTTTCAACTCATTGCGCATTGTATGCATTTGATGATGTATGCATGTTATTCTGCTGCGTCTTTTCAATTTACATTTTTTACAGAGAATTAAGAGAACAAAGAGTTTGCTTTTATCGTTTTCACTTCATACAAAGCAAGAAGGCATAAATAATTGATTAAAAGTACCATTGCAGTTTGCAGAGATCGTTGAAATGAGAGCAGTAGAAGCGGGTAAGTCACTAATATTTCTTGTTTTTTTTTTTTTAAAGCAAACAACGAAAAACAAGAAGCGAGAAAGGCTAATAAATAAAAAAGCGAACAAATCTACAGAGAGGTTTTTCTCAATGTGAGTTTTTTGTCTTACCGTTTGCTCCATGGCGACTTTTTCTCGTTCATTGGGAAGATAAGCGGGACTTGACACAGTTCGCAGTTGTTGCTCTGCAGTCATCATCTGACTCCTTAGCTGTTGTACCTCCTTTTTCACGTAAAAAGTATGGAAATGAGAGTAAAAAGAGAAAATTAAATAAGACTTCGCTCCTTCAAAGATTTTTTTTCTCGTTCAGGCAGCCATCCCAATCCTATCAAAACTTCTCATGAATTGTCTCACCTCTTGAAGACCATCAATTTGAGACACTGACGACTCCAAAGTAGCGACCTGACCTTTTACATCGTTTTCAAATGCATCCAACTGCTTTTTTAGCTCTCCTTGCTCCTTCTCGACATTTGGATCACCTCCAATGCCAGCTCTGAAGTGAACCTACAGAATACAAAAAAAAAACCCCAAGCACACAATAAGAATTCGTAAGCATGAAGATGAACTACATAGCCAAAACCAGAACGTATTTTTAAATGTCAAGTTCACCTGAAGTTTTTCCAATGCCAAACCAATTTTCGTTCGTTGAACAGTAATATCAGCAAGCAGCTTCTCACGAGCGGCTAGTTGATCTCGGAGAGGCTTTCGCTTGCCAGCAGGATTCTCTAAAGATTGCTTAGCCTTCTCTAGCCAGATCTGCGCTTCTCTAAATTTTTTTTCACACTGTTCCCATTCTTCGGCCGTTTCATGAATTAGAGAATTCTTGGAGGATAATGAAAAATGTACAATTGGACTTCAAAAATACACTAAAATTGTAATCCATACTAAAAAAAGAACATGCTAAAACTCACCCTTTCCAATAACTGACCCTCAATATCAGTCTTTGCTTGTTCCGCTTCATCTAACTTTTCATGAAGAGGGAGAAGCGCTCGATATTGTAGCAACGCGGTCAATTTCTTTACCCATTTCACTCAACTGCTTTCCAACAGTTTTCAGACTTTTTACCGCCATCTTAAGGCATTGCAAAAGAAAATACATACTTAATACCTTTTGTTAACTCCGAACCTTTTTAGACCGAAAAAAGAAAACACGAATAAAATGGATGTGCCATTCGACCCTATTTTATCTTACCACATATACATTGAGCTTCTGTCGGGTTTCAGATAGTGACGACAAATTAATCGGCTCGGCAAGGAAGTGCTTCTTCTCTTGAACCCAAGTCATGACTTGCCCGTGTAATTGGTAGAATCTATCCCAAGAATCTAAAGATTCTTCAATTTTCAACTTCCTATCTTCCATGGCTGCCTTAAGCTGTAATAGCTGAAACTCAGTGCTATCCACAGCAGCCTTCACTTTGTCCCGCTCTTTCACATCTGGACATTTCTCAATTATAGTGGAACTTGCTTTCTTTGCTCTTTCCATTTCATCCATTATTGCGGGCAGTTCAGCAAGAAGGGTTAGCAAACCTTCCTTTAACATTTGAGGCTCAGTTCCTCGATTCTGAAGCCTTTCTTCCGTGTCTAGAATCCATCTTTCAATGTGATCAATATCTTTCTCGAAATCAGACACGAGGGCACGAGCTTTTTTAAGGTCATTTTCTTTGTCGCTCAAGGAAGATACCATCTTTTCCACCTCCAACTCTAGGTTGGATACCTTTAAACACAATTTTAAATATAAAGGATAATCACCGTTAATACTAGTACTATGTACTGTCATACGTATGTATTGCAATACGAATTAATACAAAACGGTTATTTCATCATCATCACTCACATTTTTCGCGATCGAAGTTGGAAGAATTTGCTTTAACGATGAAAATCTGTCTTTGATTTGTGCACTAAACTCATTGATATCTTTGGCAGCTTTTTTAAGTTTCCCATCAAGTTCCTGCCAAAAATAAATCAATTTAATATCTATTCCAACCTTTTCCCTGTCACGTCGGACAAAATCAGGCAAATGCGTAAGATTTTTTCTAACCGAGATGTTTTTATCAATTGCATTGTAATCCTTATTGAATGGATTAATGCTTTGAATATGCGTATCTGCATCATGAAGAAATTTCTGGTACTCCTCGATTTTCCGATCTAGTTCTGCCAGGTACTGACCTTGATTTATTAGCCACTGCAATTTGTCCTCTAGCAAGTTCACGACGCTAAAGATTTTAAAAGCAAGAAAATATATTTAACAGCAGCATCCTTGTTTACTACATTATGCCACTTAAATCCCGCTCCCAGAGAACAATTCCTTAAATATCTTGTTTTGAAGGTGTTGATCACATCCTCGTGACATTATTTTTCCTGGCTCGCATTCAATAACCCAAATGTTTTGGCATTGGGCCTAATTGCAATAAATCCAAGAAATTAAAAGGAATTGAAAAAGATTTACTTACGTAGTATACTGCGTGGAAAGATGCTCCAGTTTTGATTTCAGTGCTTGATGGCAAATATCAGACGTCACCTGTAGGTGCTTCAGAATGAACTCCGAATAATGAAGCAAATCCCGGTGTGTATTTCCTAACTGTTTTGCCTCATTTAAAATTTTGGTCAATGCTAGTTTTGTTTCTTGCAATTGCTGATGACTTCTTATGCTCGGATCGACTTGGGAGAAATGTTCCTCCACGACACCCAACCCAGTCTCAAATTCCTGCCACAAACCCTCACATTGCTCCCATTGCGCCACCAAGCGTGTCAGCGCATCTTTCCTGGAATCAAGATCTGCAAGACATTCACTCCATTTTTGGTTGATGCCCGACATTTGGTTTTGCAGACGTTGGCGACTCTCGTGATTTGCATGTTTTTCCATTGATTTTACCCTCTCATTCAAATTATCTATTTCCACCTGTTGATTCTGCATATTTGTGTAAGCAATCTGGACTGTCGTCAAATTGCTGCGGAGAGCATTTAGCGATGTTGAAGGCTCTAAAGGCAACTCTGCTTTCTCGATAGTGCTTTGAACCACATTCAACAAGTCCAAGTATGTTTTGTAAAGGGTAACATTCTGCTCCAGCTTTGCTTGCAAGCTCTTTGCGCTGTTGAAGGTATTGTGAACCACTTCATGGAGTTCCTCCTGGTCTTTGCTTAACAACTCTTGCTCCTGAGCCTGTAGGCCAGGCCAAATCTTGTCAATAATTCCTTTAACATTCTGAAGTTGACCAAAGATCAATTTTTCATTTCCGTTGAAATACGTCTTATGATCCTGGAGTTCTTGCATAATGTTGTCAAAATCTACTCCGACCACCCTTGCATTCACCTTTGTCTTTGCCTCTTTCACCCATTTCATTAAAGCATTAACTTGGCTCTCATGTTGCTGACGGAGTTCTTTATTTTCAAATTAAATACTGATTCCGCGCTGATAGTTCAGAGGGAAGGGTTGTCAACAACACTTTGCCCTCGCTGAGTTTCTCAATTAGAGATTGCGGTAAACCGTCATCATGTTTTAGTGCATTTTCAATGCTCTCAATGATTTTCAGTTTTTCCAAGACTTCTTTCTTCAACTCTTCATGTCTCCTCAGTTCCATATCAACAGTTACAGAGCCCCTCTCTAATAATGGCCTTGACTTTATCATGACTTCCTTCTCATGCAGCCATAGTATGCCTACATCAAGCTCCTTTGCATATTTTTTGTGCTCCGCAAGAGNTGATAGTTCAGAGGGAAGGGTTGTCAACAACACTTTGCCCTCGCTGAGCTTCTCAATTAGGGATTGCGGTAAACCGTCATCATGTTTTAGTGCATTTTCAATGCTCTCAATGATTTTCAGTTTTTCCAAGACTTCTTTCTTCAACTCTTCATGTCTCCTCAGTTCCATATCAACAGTTACAGAGCCCCTCTCTAATAATGGCCTTGACTTTATCATGACTTCCTTCTCATGCAGCCATAGTATGCCTACATCAAGCTCCTTTGCATATTTTTTGTGCTCCGCAAGAGTAATCTCGTGCTCAGCCTTTTTGCTTTCAACCGTTCGTTTCAGCCCTTGCAGCTGCATCTTGAGGCTCTGCAGTTGTTCAGTGATTGCATTTCTGTCAGCGGCTGTTCCCTCCTCCGCAATCAATTGTCCTTTGTCAACGGCTGTTGCCAACATCGCCTCACATTCTTGAATCCTTTGGATCACGTCATCGTACTTTTTGATTCTGTCTTCGACTGTGGTTCCGCTCTTTTCGATTTCCTTTACTACTTCCGTGTACTTCACAATAAAGTTTGTGATCTCCGTTACCTTTGATAGAGGATTAGAATAGATACAAAGATTAATGCAATTTTGGACGTCATTATATCATTTTATGAATTTGTTTTTTTTTAGGGTTTAAATAATACATGTTTGCCAGTTAAAAAAACGGCTACCTTAGGAAATACCATTGTACTGACATTTGAAAGCCACTTTATTAAAGTGTTTCTCATGCTATTCTGTTTATGTTTTGATTGTTACAAGTCGTTAATATTTAAATTTGATGATATTAGGTTCTAAAACTAATTAATATGGCATTTTTTCCCAAATGATCCCCCTATGTACCCTTCCAATTGTTTTTCTCAAAGCACTCTTTAAAAACTTTTTTGTTTCGTATTACTCTTGTAAGCACTATAAAAGTCAATTTGATAAAAAGATAAGAAATAGGTAAGTATATAAGTGCTTACAAGACTCATGAACTGTTGCTGGAGTAAAAGCAAAGTGTCGCAATCTAGTAATTTGTGCTTCAATGTGGGCGGCGAGGGCATCTTGCTCTTTCATTAAGGATCTGAGTTCATCGTTTCCCCGGATGCCGTGTTGGAATGGTGTGCTTTCTAGCTTGGTCCTATATCCCTTCAAGTCGTCCAAAAGCTTTTCGTATGACGTTAAAAGACCTTGTGAATCTTCAATTGTTCTTCCTACAGGTCGATTTAGGTTGGTAATCTCCGCCTTGAGTTGATTCAAATACTTGGAGGATTCTTCAACAATGCTCGAAACTTGCTGCAACTCATTGATAGCTCCCTGAATGCTTCCAACTTTCTCATTGATGTTGCCTGATAAGATTCCTAGCTTCGTCGTGAGGTTGCTCAATTTGTCCTGGAGGATTTGTCGATCCGGCTCATTGAGTGTAGGAACCAACACTTTTCCCTTCTCAATAACAGACTGGATTTGAGACGTCCACTCATGAGCCTGTTCTTGAAGTTTATTGTACTTTGAAAGTTGTTCCTGAAGAACGTCAACACTAGAGGAACCCTTGACGTCTGATGAAACCAAAGTTTCAGCTTCCTGTAGCCAGTTATGGCATTTTGAATAGTCCTCTTCGAACTCGACCCTCTTTTTAATACAGTCACTCAAAATTTGTTGCTGGTTTGAAGCTTTAGTAAAGATTGACTCGATGCCAGATGTCAGCTCCGAAATGATATTGTTTAATCTAAGACCTTGTTCCTCATCACAGTCTTTTTGCAAGGATGAGGCTTCTCTTTTCACTTCAGCTAATTGAGTGTCTTGAAATTCTCTTACAGCATTTTCGTGCTTCTTCAAAATAGCCAAATGCTTTCCTACGTCCACAGATAACAATGGAATAGTACTAATTTCAGATGGCATGTCTGAAGATAACCGAGTGGTGTACATTCGGATGGAATCAACTTTATCCATAAACTGCTTGCGGAGGAGAAGGGCATCATTTAGTTGAGCAACTTGTTTCTTTATCTCTTGATAGAGAACACCTTGCTCTTGAATAACATTTTGCAATTTTCGTTCCACATCCTTAATCTCTTCATCTTCAAGTTCAGGCTGCAGAGTTGACAGCCGCCTGTCCAGAGTTCCAAGTACCGCTTGTTGACTGTCGAGATCTTTTAAGTCCGATTTCTTTGCAGAGAGCATGATTTCTGCAGGAGGGACCTCGAATCCAATTTTAAATCCTTGAATCTGGGTCACACTCTTTTTCTGTGCGTCTTGCTGACAGGCTTCAAGATCATTCCTGAAATCATCATAGCTTTTCAATGCAGTTTCCAAAATCTGTTGTTTTCTTTGTATTCTCTTTTTAATTTCTCCGAATCGTCGTTCCAATCCTTTCATTTGTTCTTCAACCATATTCGAATCAACATTGCTGATGGATGACATGATTTGTTGTGCAATATTCTTTACTTCATCTAACTTAGGATTGCCTGCATCAAATTCTTGGATGATTCCAGCTATCGCATCCACTTTGTTCTTACACGACAATCCTGAACCCTTTTCCAGAGGTTCCAATTTCGACATAAAGCTGTCTAACCAAGTTTGAGCGCTGTTCACCAGAGTGCGATAATCGTTAATTTTAGCATGCACCATCAATCGGTTGGCAATAATTGATGAAACTTCTTCATCCAGTCGATTCAAATTCTCTTGAAGCCCAGGTAAATATCTTCCTGAAATAATTGCACCTTCTTGAGCTTCGATCTCTTGTAGTTGCAGCAATCTATCAGCAACACCTTCGCGCATGTCCTGTAATTGGTTCATCTCTACTTGGGCAGTGTCCGGACGTAACTTTGCGGGTCGATTTTGTACATCTCGAAGTTTTCCGAACGACTCGTCAACCCATCGATTTATGCCCTCTTTGTTAGCCTTCACCTCTTCAAGCTCCAAACTTGCGGATGACAATTCTGTCATCTGCGTTTGAATCTACCATTTTCAAAAAAAAAGAACAAAAAAATGAATGCTATCTTCAGTGTCATTAAATTCTTGATTCTGCAAGCATGATCGTGCAAGAAATGAAAAGCAAAATCGTCGTGAAAATAGCTGAACAAAGCTTCTAGAAAAACGACAGACGATTTCTAGTTGTGGAAAATTGCTCTTACCCTTCTACAAATTTCATCGATTTTGTTCATTGCTTTTTGAGTAGGCGCTTGGCCAAACATTATCTCAACGCGCTTCTGCCTGATTTCGCCATCATCTATAATGTCGAGTTCAGGGTCAACACTTCGGTGACCCGCTGTACGCTGCAGGTTATGTTGAAAATGTTCACACATGAGGTAAATTAAATTAGGAATAAAAATAAAACACTAAAAAAACTTCAATCTGCGCCATCAAATTAAAAGCTGTTGATAGATTAGTGCGTTAGTTAGTGAAACAAAAAAAAATAAACTTGCGACATCAATAACAAACATGCATGCAAGATTTACCTGGTCGATGAGATCCTCTAGCCTGGCTCGGACTAAAAGTTCCTTATCTGGAATGGGCTGCATTATTGCTTCCTGTGGACTGGTCGGTCGAGAGAGAGAAGCTGTTGCAGCTTCACACGCCTGTACCGCAAGACTCAGCCGATTCTTTTCTCCTTGCAATTTATTATGCACGGCCTATTATTACAAAAAAAAAATGTTTTCATTATTAGTACTTTCATTTTCGTATTCAATCGAATCTGGTTCTGCGACAATTTCAAAAAATGCAAACCCGAATGTACTCCAGTTTCTGCGCCGACGAGTCAATGCTCTCAACTGGGCCCTTAATTTTTTCCTGGATCTCGGGTTCTATATTATCAAGATTAGTCAAAATACTTTCAAGCGTGTCTTCATATTCTTGGAACTTGGCCAAGGATTCCACCAATCTCTTTTTGATTTGGATTCCTGTATGTAGTAGTGACTCATAGCTATCGTGAACATTCTTTAATTGCTTCAGAATGGTCTGTTCAATACTAGGAATTGAGCTAATGTATCGAGATATTTGTCGGTGACCCTTTGAACTGACATCATCCAGTGTAGCTTGGTAAGCTTGAATCTCTTCTAAGAGATTATCATGAAGTGCTAGTTGTTCTAGGGTTTGCTCCCTGTTTGTGATGTACAAACTGTTGTGAGCCATGAGCTGAAAGCTTGTCTGTAAGAGCCATTTTTCAGTTTCCTGTAGAGCATTGTGGTAATCATTATACTCATTAATTTCGTCTTGAAGATTCTGTTGAAGTCTCTTGATCTGAACATCTAGTTCGCTCCATTTTTGATCCAACTCGTCCACAATTAAAGTAACCGCAGGAGTTCCAGCCCAGCTACTCAATTGCTTTGCTTCTGCTCTTAATGCTTCAAGCTCACTCTTTTGTGACACTAATTCCGATTCGAAATTTTTATACCTCTCCAACATGGTCTTCATGTCACCAAGTTCCCCTTTCGACGGAGGAATATCGTTCAAAGCTTCCTTTGTAAAACTGCACCAGTTCTGGATCCGTGCACAATTATCTTTGAAGTCGTCCCATCTCTGACAGGCCTCCTTCAGATCGCTGATACAATTTTTCAAATCAATATTCAATTTTTCCCATCGATCCTGAAGTAGTGAAACGTCGTCTCTCATGACATTTTGTTGTTCAGCAGAAATAACGCTGCCCACCCTTGCGAAGCTTTCTTGCAATGTGTTAAGCAAATGCTGACCCTCTGTGAGTCTGGTACTGACCATTTGCAACGTTTCTAATTTCTCCCTTGTTTGTAGTTCATCTCCTGTGCCTTTGCAGTCTTGAATGGTTCCCTCTTGCCTGGTTAGCCATTGTTCGAGTTCGTTTTTCTCTTTGATGAAGTCAGTATGATCTGATAAGCTCTTTTGGATCTTGGAGTACAAGCCCTGTACTCCAACAATCAAGGCGGAATATCTTGACTGCATTTCGACTGTGGAGTCTCTCACTCGTGGACATTGACTGTATTCCATGAGCACTTCACATTGATCGCTAAGCTCTTCCACTGCCGGTTTCATTGCAGATATGTTCGCCATAAGCTTTTTACATCTTTCCAAGTCCTCAGGAGTAGCCTTCTCGTACTCTGCTGGCTCCAACATAAGGTAACTTTCCTTTTCCGTAATATCATTGTTGACTTTATTGTAGCTCTGTTCGAAACCATCCCAGCAGTCCAAGCATTTTTTGAAAGCCTTTTGATTATCTTTGAACAGAGCGTTCAATTCATCTAAGTCGAATTGAAGTTGATGACATTGTTGCATGATAGCATCCTTTCCATCCACATTGGTAGTCTTAATAGCTTTCTGACTGGACTCTTTCGTCTCGTTCACCATTTCCTCTCCTTTCTTCAAAACGCCCTCAACTTCCCCCGATTTAATGAGTTTTTGTGCCGTCTCGGCCTTCTCCCCGTGACAATCAGAGAAATGTTGCATGTCTACTCGTAATTTTCGAAGAAAGTCAGCAGTGTCGTTGTATAATTTCCAATAATGTTCATGTTCATAAACTATGCCTTGGAGCCTTTTGATATGACCCTCCAAGTTAGTTTTGATGAATTCATAACGTACAAAGGTTGAATTATAGGGATCTCTTGGCATGTCGGGCACTTCGTTTATCTTCGCTTCAAGTTTTGCCAACATGTCTGCTTGAGAAGTGACTTCCTTCTCGATTCCCTTGAGTTTCTCTAATGATGCTCGCTTCTCACTTAAATCAACATATTGGTTAGCTTCACTGACGTTAATTTTGAGTTCAATTTCTTGAAGCCAATCTTGCATAATCTTGTCTGATTTCTCTAGGTCCTCCAAAAAAGTAGCTCTTGCAGTCAGCTTCTGTCTTGTTTCCTGAATGTCATTCATTAATTTCTCGAATTCTTGTTTGAGAAGCTCAGTATCCTCATGAATTTTCTGTGCACCGCCAGGCTCACTTGTGAGCATTACCTTCTCCTTCAATTCGAGAGCGTACCTCAACTTATTTTGACCTTGTTCCAGAGTTTGTTTCAATCCTTTTACAGATTGAAGCCTGCTATTGACATCATTCAGATTGTAATTGATATCGGATATGTGAGTTAGTTTTTCTCTTGTTCTATCCATCCAATCTTGACATTCCTGATACAAAGCATTATGCTGCTGATGTTCTTGATAGTGCAACTCTAGTCGTCTGATCACCTCCTTTGCCAAACTCAAGATACACCTGTTTGCAAATAATATGTAAGGTATTTTTCAATTTATTGTAGCAATGTCTTTTTTCTCCTGAATGTACTTTTAAATATATGTATTTTTAATGATTTATCATGATTTATTTCCTTATATGATTAACTTACCCAAATGAAACCTTAGTACTCGCTAATTTCTTCACAACTCTGTCCCATTCAGCCTGGATTTCCTTTATTTTGTCATTAATTATATCCCTTCCATCGGATCTCGTGTTTCGCAAACACTTTTCCCCCCAGGAGACGGTGGCATGCACCAAATTCTGGCCTTCATCTTGCCTCTTCACAAGATCCTGAATTTTTTCCAAATTTGCTTGCAAGCGTTCTTTTGACCTATCTATGCTTGCACTGTGACCACATTCTCCAATCACATCTCTCGCATTCTGAATCCAATTTTGTGTTTTCTCCAAAGTGTTCAAAAAATGTTGGTGTTGTTCCAAGTTCGCTTCAACTTTCTTTAGAACATCGCGTCCCATGTTGAGCTGTACTTGATATCGGGAGTTCAAATTTCTTAATTGTGTACTAACGTACGAGTCACACTGACTCGATAATAATCCACTTGCAGCTTCGTTAAACTTTTCAATCTGAGCATTTCCGGTCTCGAGTTTGGCAATAACCTCATGCATATCATGCACTTGTTTCTTTTTGTCATCCAACGTTGCAACCAAGGTTGTTTTTGCAGCCTTTATCAAAATTTCACATTGTTGTAACCAGTCCGATAACCTTTCGTATTCTTCCTTCCAATCTCTTAATTTTAGCATTGTATTCTCCAAGCCATCTTTCTGTTTTTGAATTTCGTTGAAAAGCGATTCAAATGAATCATTTGCGGCCTTAATTTCATTTCGTATAATTTCTTTCCCTGATTCGGAAGTCGATGCTATTGCGACCTCTCCACTTTGTTGCAGTCTTTCAAGCAGAAGACTTCCTTGTGCTTTCTTATTCATCAAGCTTGTTAAAGTACTTCCCGCAGTCTCAATGTCGTAAAGTCGATCACCAAGTGCACGTTGCCCACTAGAAGGAATCTTGTCCTTTGCTCTGTTGAGCCATCCTTGAAGTTCATCCAGACATTCCTGATAAGCCTTATGGTCTTTAAATTGCGCTTCCCTTTCATTCCTCAACCTCTTCACTTCAGAAGAAAGTAGATCGAATCGCTTCAGAACTTCCTGAGCTTGAAATGCGGCTTGGCCTTGCTGGCCACTTTCAACCATTTCTGATGCTTTACTCTTTAAACTGTCAACCTCTAGTTTTTCGCATATGATTTTTTCTTCGAGATTTCGAATTGTTTCAAGCTGAGCACGCTTTTCTTGAAACGTAGTTTGAAAATGGAATACATCTTTGAACAGGTTCTCAAGATAATCAACGGTTTTACCCAGCTGGCTTATTTGTTCTAAAAAGCCTGCCCACCGGTGTATGCTCTCGTCAAGTTGATTCTTTGTTTCCACCATTTTTGCTGCTAGATTGCTCCAGTCATCTAAACATGCAATACAATAAATCAGCAATTTTTTCCTTTCGCTCGAACACTTGAAGTCTAATGTCTCAGACGATTTTTAATTGAAAACAAATACAAAAGTACATATATGATATGCAGAGCAGAATATTAACACTCAATAACTGTTTATTGTGCTTGCCTTGCAACTTCTTGAGAGCGTTGTTAATGGGAGGGTGTCCTGTCGTAGCTGTATTAGCGAGAACGGATTGCGCTGCCTCTACCACAGACTGTACCTTTGCGTATCCTTCGTCCTTGTAAAGGAGCAGGTCCTGAAATCATAGATGCTTACGTCTATTCAACCAAATCTAAGCGCAAGTTCTTTAAATTAACTATATTTACTTACATGAACCGTTCCCAACTTTACTTCTAAATCTTTTTGAGACGACGCGCTCAGGTCCGCGCAATAACTCAATTTCTCCTTGATTTCCGCAAGCCATCGAGAACACTCCATTATTTGAGTATCAAAATCTTGATGGTTTCCTACATACCCTTGCCATTTGTTAGTGAGTTCTTTGACCTTATGTGAAACCTGCTGATACTTTATGGTCAGGTCTGATGTAGATGCGGAAGATATTCTCGTAGACACAATTTGTTTTTGCAAATTCAGTGCCATTTCAGAGATAGCATCCACCTCCAGTTCTCTAGCACGAATTTCGCCTTGTAACGTTTTGAGATCATTGAGCTGTTCAATTTTTGATGGCAGGTCAGGTTTAAGATCAACTGCGTGAAGCCTGGTATCGGCATCTTTCAACCCATCCATGCATTTTTCCTTCTGCACCTCGAAGTCTTGCCAGAGACTAAGTTTTTGGTTGAGTTGTTCAATGCTAGAACTAAATTCGAAATGAATATTTGGAGTTTGATAAGATAAAACAAACATGATATAGGAATACTCAAGTAAGATAAAAATTCAAGTTTACTTGATGGTAGACAAAAGCGCTTCCCATTCTTGTTGAGAGGAATCAATCTGTGTTCGTATGTTTTCTTGATTGCTCTCAATCGTTCCGGGAATAACCTTCTCCCCCAAACTCCTAATTTCTTGAACCCTGTACGCTTCCTCTGGTAAACTTAAATTTAAATTTTTCAGCTTTTCTAGATTTGCGTGCAAATTAATCCTTTCTTGGTTTTCATCACTCCACATATTGACGGTGTTCAGAGCACCGTCAACCCATTCGGTCATGTCCTGGACAGCCTTGACGTATTGCTGATGACAGCAAACAATTCCTTCATATTGCTCTACAAAATTCTGAGCCTTCTTTAGAAGTTCTTGATGTTTCTCTGTGATCTGCTTGGCTACTTCCAACCCACTTTCGGAACCCTCATGGAGATAGGCGGCCTTGTCTTTCAATTCGATAGCATCTTGTTGGTGTGAAAGAATGTCGTGAAGCACGGTTCTGTATTTTTGAAGTTGTGCACGCTTCTCATCTAGAGTAGCTTTAAGTTCAATCTCTTTTGGCAAAGAATTCTCCATTTCTTTTAACCATTTGCTCAATTTATCCTTGCTTTCCTCAAAACCAAACCATCTTGACAGTTTCCCATTTAGATCTCTCTCTGATGAACTGAGATCGTCGAAAAACGAATCAAATGCAGTTTGCAGTTCGGTAAGTTGGATGCGTATGATTTCCCTTCCATCTGGCCCTGTTGAAGCGTACAAGCGTTCCCCAGACTCAGCCTACACAGACATAAGTAGACCAAACCAGAAGGCATATCCCTCTTTAGCTTAAAGCTTGCTTTTTTACACAATAAATTTGAAATTATGGTTTTACACATAATAGGATTGATTGCATAATATACCCTTACCACTGCGTTAAGAAGGCCCATTGACTGTTGCCTTTTTGCAATACGATCTTTAAGCTTTGCAAGCTTCTGCTCCAGCTCAGCCTTACTTCCGGAAATATCTTGAAGTTGTGTGGCATCTTCACGGGCTTCGTTCAACCAGTCTACAAATTTCGCATGGTTATTCCTGTACTCTTTATGGTCAGCCATTGCTTGTTCACATTTTTTCAAGATTTCCTACAATATTATTTCATTCCTGTTGAAATACTTTCTTACTTATCACAAATTGTTCATTGTTCTAATCCTGTTTACTTTTACCTTTGCAGTCATTTGCACGGACTCAAACCGGGATGTAATTTGCTGCACATTTGTAGCAATTCTACTTTCCCCAGTAGCCTGAACCAATTCGGAACCATCTATGCCCATTCGGTCGAATTCAGCCTCTTTTTCTTTCAAACTTTTTATCAAATTCTGCAATTCCGTGAGAGTTTAAGTTTAAATTAAGCCTTTAGTAAAGGAGAAAGTAAGTTTCATTATGAGTTTAATTAACATAACATTTAATTAAGTTTACATAACATATATACGAATCTACAGTCACATACAATAATTTATTTCACCATGTCTCTTATTTGTCAATCATTATTAAGTTTACCCACAACGAAATTTTATTTTCTAACACTTATTTAATGACAAAGTATACTAGAAATAAATAGGGTATCAGACAAATGACGAATTCGGTTGACAAAGACAGGTAGAAGCAATGTACGGTGATGTGTTCATCATTAATAACAATAACTATTAGTTTTTTACTAAAAAGCATTAAATACCATTAATTAATAACAAAACAAGTTGGATTTATCAGGACAAACTCTTAGGTATACTTTGTCATATACAATACATTCCATACTCCCATGTTCCACGGATATTTTAGTATATGAGATCTGTGAGGTCATGCAGTCAAGTTGGGCAAAATCTAATTTAAATGACTTTAACGAATAGAATGCTCATGGCAAATTAAAGAAAGCTTATTACAGTGGTAAGTAATAATTTTAAAGCATTGGGCAGCTAATTACTTAGCTTTTACGTTTGCGTTTAAGTAAAAATGTTTATATTTTAGGGCTAAATATCATTCAAAGCTATGAAGCCTTACTTGCTGTAGACCAGCAAGGTAGACAAAATCCTGGACGCTTCTACTCCTCGACTCAACTACCTTTGAAAAATCCTGTCAAATACATTCAGCATAAAAAATGTAGCAAAAATACCAAAATGTAAAAAAATGCTTACGAACCAAGTCAAAAATTATGCCTTGATTTTATCAACTAAAAAAATAGATTAAATATCAGATCGAGACAGTCATGGCGTGCAGTTCATGTGAGCAGTAATGATAATAGTAAAATGTATTAATAATTATGTACAAGGAAGTAAGCGTTTTTCTGCAGTCAAGAATTTAATCAAAGGTTGGACTCAAAAGGTGGGTAGAACTTTGTTTACCAAAAAAGAATTCAATTTTCAGAAAATAACATTTTTTAAATGAACAAAACTAAATAAAACCTATATGCCTGGCTATCTTTGCTCATGTTTTGCTTAAATATTTTTTGGGTGCAAGTAAAATACTCAAAAAAAGTAGTTACCTAGATTCAAACATCCTCAGAATCAGAAACAAAGACCTCAAGTGTATTTTACTGTATTTATTGGGTCTGTTCGCTGGAAGAGCTGATTACGACCACGACCCTATTATATTGACCCAGCGCCCTAATATTTTTACATGTACTAGTTCCGAACACTCTCCCG